>JANKKB010003466.1:0-15247 GCA_026225775.1 Bursera palmeri
GTTAGTTTATGAATGCCTGCAGTTCTGCAGTCTAAATCTCACCAAGGACAGTGATATGTCACAGTCCCTTCAAGAAAAGTGACTGGTAATAATGTTTGTCCTTCAGCAGTCTAATCTAAATAGGAAATACAATACACAATTAACTACTTTCTTAATCTCTTCTTTCCTAATCTACACAACTTAACAATAATAATCTATCTTCCTAATTTACAACTCAACAATAAGAATGAATGGAATATTCCTTAAACAATGATATAAAAAAAAAAGCACTCTAAAATGTCAATGACAACATAAATTATCGGTTAGTTTATGAATGCCTGCAGTTCTGCAGTCTAAATCTCACCAAGGACAGTGATATGTCACAGTCCCTTCAAGAAAAGCGACTGGTAATAATGCTTGCCCTTCAGCAGTTATGCTAGTCAATATGTCAGCAGCCTCAACCCTCAACATGGTTTTTCAAGGCATAGCCTAATTGCTGGAAACACAAGGGTATGCACCATAAATTCTAGCAGCAAGAATTATGGAATTTTCTTTACTTTAGTGTATTATTTAATTGAGACACTCCACAGTGAGACTTAAGAGGACTTTGAGAGATACTGTTGGAAAAAATATTATTTAACTATAATCAGTTGCTGATTTTTAGGAATCTCTTAGCTGTTTTTTACATGTAATTATAGGCATTAATATGTAATTATCCTTTTTCTTATTTTTGTGTTTTGTATAGCCTATATGCTAGAGTGTAATCAATCATTAATTAATGAAAAATATTTTCATCCTTCCAAATCTCTCCGCTTTCCTTATTCTTTAGATGGTATCAAAGCTAGAACGTTTGTTCTAACTTTCTAAGAAGAATTCCTGGACTACTTCTCTTTGCTTTTCCCCCTTTAACCAAAAAAACCCTAATCTTCAACAATGTCCAAAGTCTCGTCTGAGATTATCCCTCCTTCCTCAAACACTACCGCTACAGAAACTTGTGTTTCCAACTCTGATTCGCATGGTATCAACTCCTTCCAGATTACCAGTGCCCACCTCAATGGAAACAACTTTAGTCGCTCGTCAATGTCTATTAGAGGAAGAGGGAAGGTTAAGCACCTGACTGGAGAAAAATAAGCACCTGCGGTAGAAGATTCAACCTATGCCACTTGGAATACTGAAACCCCACAGTTATGGCTTGGTTTGTCAACTCCATGGAGGAAGAAATCGCCGCCAACTACATGAATTATCCTACTGCCAAGGAACTTGGGGATAGTATTAACCAGATGTACTCCGATCTTGGCAATCAATCCCAAGTGTATGACTTGCAACTACAACTTGGAGAAATTCGAAAGAGTGGCGACAACGTCACCAAATATTTCCATACTTTGAAGAGACTGGCAGGATCTTGATCTTTTCAATAACAACGAGTGGAAATCTCTTGAAGACTGCGCTCACCATAGGAAGATGCTGGAGAATGATCGCATCTTCAAATTTCTTGTGGGTTTGAACGTGGAATTCTACTAAGTAAGGGGCACAATCATTAGTCGAGGCTCTCTTCCTTCACTTGAAGTTTTTGCCAAAGCTCGGAGGGAGGAAAGCCGCCATAACATTATGCTTGGAAAGAAGGGGACTATTGCACCTATTGAAAACTCTGCCTTGATTGCTGGTGATGCGAATTTAAGCAGGACTATGAGCAACCAGCGACATGCGGATGAAAACCCTGTGTATGGGGYGATTTTTGAGAAAAGCCCTGTCATACCTGTGAGACTGATACAAGTCCCCCTTTGCTGACTTACACAAGGAGAAAGTGGAAACAGACACGTGGTACACGTGGTGGAGTTGGAGCAGCATAATCAGTTAGCAAGCTACACTTGCAACTGCTTTTGTGCTTAATTGTTGGCCACTTCCACAGCCCCACTCAACAGCTCTTTACTCTCCACTCTCAATTGTTGGCCACTTCCACAGCCCACTCAACAGCTCTCCACTCTCCACTCAAGCCTCTCCATCAACTATTTCCTTCTTTATAGGAGTTTATTTCTGTTTCTGTTAGCAAATAGTACTCTATAAATATTTAGTATAAATATGTATAGGTTCTGTAGGAAGGCATCATCGAAATAGTATTTTGTTTTCTATTTTGGAGTCTTGTCCCCTCCATAAGGACTGGTTTATTGGTTGTAATTATGTTGAAGATTCTTGCATGTTGCTGCCAATAAAAGCTTCTGTCATTATTCATTAAATCTCTCTTTCATTTTCATATAGTATTTTCCAGAATCTATCAGAGACCTGTTGGAAGATTCATGGTAAACCTAAAAACTGAAAGATTAGCAAGCCTGAAGAATGATTTAACCGTACAACACCTTCTGCAAATGAGGCAGATGCTAGTACTGGTACCTTCAATAAGGAGCAGATGGATCTTCTTCTAAGGATGCTGAAATACAATCCACAATCTGGTATTACTAGTGGTTCTCTGGCTCAAACAAGCGGCAATTTTTGTGCTTTCTCGTGTTATTCAAATTCTAGACCATGGATTATTGATTCTAGTGCTTCTGACCATATGAGCAACCTTTCTTATGCTTTTTATTCTTACTCACCATCCTCTGGACGTAAAAGAGTTAAAGAGTTGCAGATGGTAAATTTTCTACTATAGCAGCAAAAAGTTCCATTAAAATCTCTGAACAAATTAATTTAAAATCTGTCATTCATGTTCCTGATCTTACTTGTAATCTTTTATCTGTCAACCAACTCTCTAAAGACTCTAATTGTTGTGTTGCATTTTTTGATTCCCACTATGAATTTCAGGACCAGAGCACGGGGACGATGATTGGCAATGCTAAAATGGTGGATGAACTCTACTTTTTCGATGACAACTTCTCTAATAAACACAGACAAGGCTTTAGTATTAGTATTTGTTCTTTCCCTGTTCGTAAACAAATAATGCTCTGGCATCTTAGACCAGGACATCCTAGTTTTTCATATTTAAAATATCTATTTCCTGTTTTATTTAAAAATGTGGATTATTTATCTTTTGAATGTGAAAGTTGTCATAGAGTCGTTGTACTACTTACAGTTCACGGTCTTATTGTGCATCAAAACCCTTTTATCTTGTTCAGAGTAATGTTTGGGGACCGCAAAAAATTTCAACATCTTCTAACAAAAAATGGTTTGAGACCTTTATAGATGATCAGACTTGTCTTTGCTGGGTATATTTAATCAATAATAAGTCTGAGGTTGAAAAACTGTTCAAAAATTTTTATCATATGGTCGAGAACCAATTCAAATGAAAATAAAAATTCTTCACTCAGATAATGGAACTGAGTATTTCAATCAAGTTTTGTGAAATTTTTTACAAGAGAGGGATTCAACATCAATTTACCTATAGCGATACTCGCCCAACAAAATGGGACTAACGAAAGAAAAAATAGACATTTACTTGAGGCTGCTAGGGCTCTTATGTTTTCAATGAATCTACCAAAATACTTATGTGGAGATGCTATTTTGAAGGCATCATATCTGATAAACAGAATGCCAACTCGTATTTTAAAATACAAATCTCTAGAGTGTCTTAAAAAATTATTTCCTGAATGTAGGATCCCTTCTAACTTAACTTTAAAATTTTTCGAGACTTCGATCTAAACTTGATCCTAAAGTTGAAAAATGTGTCTTTGTTGGCTATGCACCAAATAAAAAGGGGTATAAATGCTATAATCCTCAAATCAGAAAAATGTTTGTAAGAATGGATGTCACTTTTATAGAGAGCCAAACCTTACTTTAGGCAAAATTGTCTTCAGGGGGAGAGCACATGATGAAGCTCAGTTTTGGGAAACAGATCCTGAGCCTACCTCATTCTTTCCTGTCTCTAATGACTAATACTTCACTCCAAATAGTCATGAAATAGGTAGTCAAAGTACTGAAAAAGAAGAAGCTAATACTCTATCTTTGCCAAACATAGAAAATTCACATTCAAGGGGAGAAATACTAGAGCAAGATCACATTAATCCTATCCCTGTGCTCCGTGTTGACACTAGAAGAAGGACTCATCAAAAGAGCAGAGACTTGCCTACAACTCTAGCACAAGATCAATCATCTTCTCCAAGTGAAGGTCTATCTAATATTCCAGGTAACTCGAATTCTTCTTCGTCAGATCTTCATCCTCCTTTGCCAAATAATTCTCCTCCTGTGTCTAACCTTGATGTACCTATAGCCCTTAGAAAAGGAGTCTAAACCTATACTAAGCATCCCATTGCCAAGTATGTGTCTTATCATAGACTTTCTAAACCCCAAAAGCCTTTACCACAAAAATCTATCCCATGTTTATCCCGAGAGCTATTCAGGAAGCATTAGAGAATCCGGACTAGAAATCAGCAGTCTTATAAGAGATGAATGATCTAAGGAAGAATAGGACTTCGGAGATAGTCAACCTACCAAGGGAAAAGAAAACTGTAGGATGCAAATGGGTGTTTACAGTCAAGTGTAGAGCCGACGGAAGTGTAGAAAGATACAAGGCGCGTTTAGTAGCGAAAGGATTTACACAAACATATAGGATTGATTATTAGGAAACTTTTACTCCTATTGCAAAGATCGATTCAATCCGTATTCTGCTACCCTTAGCTGCAAACTTCAACTGGCCTTTACACCAGTTAGATGTTAAAAACGCATTCTTAAATGGAGATTTGGAAGAGAAGGTCTTTATGAGCTTATGGCTTGGATTTGAGGAACAACTTGGAGAGCACAAAGTGTGTAGATTGGGGAAATCCCTATATGGTTCCAAAAAATCACCGCGAGCGTGGTTTGATCGCTTTGGCGAGGCCGTTCAAGGCCTTGGATGTACACAAAGTCAAGCTGATTACACTATGTTTTATAGACACTCAAAGGAAGGAAGAATTTCTATTTTTATTGTTTGTGTTGATGATATAATATTGACCAGTGATGATAATGTTGAGCTACAAAGGCTTAAGAAGGTTCATGCTAATGATTTTGAGATTAAAGACTTGGAAGCTTTAAAGTACTTCCTGGGAATGGAGTTTGCCAGATCCAAGCAAGGCATCTTTGTATCTCAATGCAAATATGTGCTGGACTTACTTGCAGAAACAGGATTACTTGGTTTTAAGGCAGCTGAGACACCAATTGAACACGACCTGAAGCTCTAACCTGCTAAAGCCAAAGATGTGAAGAACAAGGAGCAGTTTCAAAGGCTGGTTAGGAGACTAATCTACCTATCACACACTCGTTCGGACATAGCATTTGCAATTAGTATGGTGAGCCAATTCATGCACTCACCAGGACAAGAACACTTCAAAACAACATATAGGATCTTCAAGTATTTAAAGGGGCCTGATAGGAACTTGGTGCCAAGGTCCCACATTGAGTAGTATGAGCTGTTTGATAGGATACTTAAGTGGCCTGACTCTCTCTCCTCAACAGCTAGCTTTTAGGGGTGGGTTCTCCAAGTGTTTGGGTCCCTATCATTTGGTATTAGAGTCAGAGGTCGGCGTTCGGGAAAGGGCTGCCGGCGGAGGGTTTTAACCGACAGTGGGCAGAGTGAAATGCCACGGGGACGTCTGCTTCACTCTGCGACACTTCACTCTGCCCACTACCAGTCAGAACCCTCCGCCGGTAGCCCTTTCCCCAACGCCGACCTCTGGCTCTGATACCAAATGATAGGGACCCAAGCACTTGGAGAACCCACCCCCAAAAGCTAGCTGTTGAGAAGGGAGAGCCAAGCCACTTAAGTACCCCACCAAGCAGCCCATACTACTTGATGTAGGACCTTGGCACCAGGTCCCTCTCAGGGCCACCTGGGAAAGGATTATTATTTGGAAAAAAATAGTCATCTATAAATTCCAATCTATACAAATGTTGATTGGGCTGATTGCTTGACTGATAGAAGATCAACTTATGGCTACTGCAATAAGAAGCCAAATGTGGTGGCTAGAAGCAGTGCTGAAGCTAAGTTTAGATCTGTTGCTCATGGGATATGAGGTATTGTGGATTAAAAGAATCCTTGATGAACTAAAGATAGCAAGCCCTTCTCTAATAAAGGCATACTGTGATAACAAAGCAGCAATCTTGATAGCACACAATCTAGTTCTTCATGACAGGACAAAACATATTGATGTGGATAAACACTTCATCAAGGAGAAAAAAGAAAGTGGACAGTTCTTTATGACTTATGTTCCAACAGATGAACAAATTCCAGATATACAAATGAAAGGTCTGCCCAAAAAACAGTTTGAGAAGCTGACAGGCAAGCTGGCTATGGCAGATATCTTCAAACCAACTTGAGGGGGAGTGTTGGAAAAGATATTATTTAGCTACAATCAGTTGCTGATTTTTAAGACTGATTTCTAGGAATCTCTTAGCTGTTTTATTAGTGTAATTACAGGCATTATCTACTCCTGTATTTTAGGATAGCTAATATGTAATTATCTTTTTCTTATTTTTGTGTTCTGTATAGCCTATGTATTAGAGTGTAAATCAATCATTAATTAATGAAACGTATTTTCATTCTCCCAAATCTCTCTGCTTTCCTTATTCTTTAGAGATACAACTCTCCATCCATATCATTTTTCTGTGTCTTTTCTAGTATGCTTTACTTTCTTTATTCCATACAACTCCATATTCTAATCTTATTCTACAAAATCAATTCAATTAATTAGTCATCGTTATCAAAACAGTCAAAACAGCCTTAGTTAAAGTTCACAACACTCTTTTACAGTATTGTCTGTCATAGATCATGTTTACTTTTAGGGCAAAAAATATGCTACAAGGAATAACCCCAGTAGTGAAATTCAATATTTTTTCTACATCTATTACGTATGGTAAATCTATATATTAAAAAGCTATGCATTGCTCAAAGATGCATCATTCTTACATAAAACCAAAAGGAAAAAGGAAATAGAAGAATACCTCCCATCACCACATTAAAATCTAGGTTTTCATCACTTGAACTGTCCTCAGCATCCTCACGATTTTGATAGCCGCGATCTTCTTTAGTCAATTGCAAAATCCCAGGATGGTTCCATATCTACTATACATGAAAAACACTTTCCATCAAAACAAGACACAAAGGGAAAAAAATAAAAATAATAAAAAAAAAATTCTTCCCAAAAATAGCATCTGTATGCATCTATATACGTATCAATCATTTTTCAAAGACTAAAGTTTTGAGGAATCAACAATTTCCACAAGGGCCAATTTTGATTCAAAGTCTAAGCAAAATAATCCATCTTGATAAAAAAGAAAATATTTTCGAAGGAGAAAATATTAGATCTATCTTAGCACCATGTCAATAATGTCAACAATGACAAAACAATTTTAATTATCAACACAATTTTCAAATTTATTGTATTTTCTATTGTCAACAAAAATTTATAAAACATTGATTTGAACTTGTTGCCTTCTTTTGCCCTGAGGTTGAATCTCCTATTGTTCACCTTTTATAACACATTTTTATAACCACTATTAGAAATGATGCCTTTACAAATTCAATTCATGGTGAAGTAAAGATTTACTACAATAATAAGTTACTAAAAGAGCAACGTAATAAATGATTATAAAACTAAATATCCAAATAGCATAGTACTAATTCTTATTATCAAATTTAGATATAGTGGACAAAGATGCAAAATAACTCAAAGGTTAAATAATTAAAAGAAGACATTATGAAATGGATTTCCAAATGTATAAAAACAGAAAAGTGATTGCTTCATGTTATTACTTTCAAACCCACTTCCCTATATAGCAGACTAACTGTAGTAGTGAAACAAAACTTACATTAATGCATATTCTAATCAGGAGTGTTCCATACAAGAACAGGTGGGGACGTTATTAACATACTTAACCACATCTTGGTTTCAATTTAGCGCAAGCCTTATATCCACACAGGCTAAATATTTTAAAGCTTAAGACATTAACAAAATGCCCCACACTTCTCTACCTCTTTTCATTTTTTCAACATTTATCAGAAAAAACACAGATGGCTCATCTGTCTTCTCCAATCTCTTCTTCCTTCAAACTAGGTTCATCTCTTGAATAGTAATGACCATTACAAGCCATACACACCATTGCATGTGTAGAGATAATGCAGCATTAGAATTTAGAAACTAAATAAAGAAGCTTGTGGTAAAGTGAATGTATATAAGGAAAGTTTAGGATTTTGATTGTAATTAGGATAGTGTATTTTTTCCTTTCCTGTTTCTGTTTTCTTTCCTAATTCTTTTCTAATTCTGTTTTCTTTTCCTTTCTTGAATGTTGTATCTAGCCTATTTTAAAGGCTTCTCTCTTCTTGTAGAAAGACACACAGAAATACAATATTATTTCACATGGTATCAGAGCAGATTTTTTTTTCTGTATTATTTCTTCTCTTTCCGGCAGTAACAGTGGCCGGTAATTTTTCCGGTGACCGGAATTTTTTTCCGGCAAGGATTTTTTCTTCCCAAGCAGCCTTCATTGCTGCTGATTTCCCTCTTGGAGGCCTTAACGGAGTTTTTTGCTGTCTTTCGGGCTGTTTTTCTCCGATTTCGTCACAATCTTTCAAATTCCGGCAGTTTCCAATCTGCCTTCTTCCGACCGGAGTTGACGTACACCACCATCACCATCCTGTTCCGACGACGACGCCCAGCAAAACCCATAGGCGTGTCTGACCTATCTCCGACGCAATCTCCAACAAGAATTCATCTTTGAAACTGCCACTTTTTTCTTTCTCCAGATCTGTTTTTTCCGGCCACCGACAGACCCTGCGCAACCGCCAGCGACTTCAGAACATGCCGATCAGTGCTACCGGCGACAGTTTCTGATCTGTTACCGGCGACACATTCCGGCGAGAGTTTGGTGGAACAGTTCCTGATCTGGTTTCTTCTGTTATTTATTTCAGTTGGCAGTGACCAGAATCTTTGTTACGAATTTCTCTCTTCTTGACAAAAATAGCCTTAATTGCTTATAAAGATGTCTGAGGTTACTGTAGTGTCCCACTCTGACGAGGTTCCGCCTAAATATTCCAATGGAGAATTACAAAGTCTCCCTACCAACTACAGACTCGATGGAAGAAATTATCTTAAGTGGTCTCAAGTTGTGCGAGCGTTCTTAAAGGGAAGAGGGAAACTTAGTCATCTTCTTGAAACTGGACCGTCCAGTACAGACCCTAAATTTGTTGCATGGGATGAGAAAGATTCTATGGCGATGTCTTGGTTATGGAATTCGATGTCACCAGAAATTAGTGATACTTGTATGTTTCTGTCTACAGCAAAGGACATATGGGAGGCTATCAAACAAACATATTCGAAACTTAACGACGCTGCTCAAATATATGAGATTAAAATCAAGACTAACAATAAGCAAGGGAATAGATCTGTTACATAGTATGCTAACATTCTGAAAAATCTATAGCAAGAACTTGACTACTACCGATGTGTTGAGATGAAATGTAGTGTGGATGCAACAGCTCTAATCAAAATCGTCGAGAGAGATCGGGTTTATGATTTTCTGGCAAGCCTTAATGCTGAGTTTGATCAAGTTCGAATACAGATTTTAGGCAAAGCTGAAGTGCCTTCGTTAAATGAAACTATTTCAATAGTTAAAGCCAAAGAGAGTAGAAGAAGTGTTATGCTTGAACAAAAAAAAATGGATGGTTCAACACTAGTAGCTTATGGGCGAAATAATCGGAGTTGGGGTTCAGGGTCAAGTCCATTGCCTACAGGTAATATAAGACAGAGACAGCAAAACCAGCCATCGGGAGCTACTCAAGGTCACCCAGCTATTGAAGTAGAAGGAAGAGACACTTCCAAGTCACAGTCTCGTGATAACAAGGATAATCTTTGGTGCAACTATTGTAAAAAGCCACGACATACAAAAGATCAGTGCTTGAAATTAAATGGGAAACCTCCTAGCCAAGAGTGAGGAAATAAAGGAGGAACTCAGAGGAATCAAGGATAGACTCATTTAACTACTACCCAACCTAGTCCAGAAACAACTCTTAAGGTAGGAGAGTTCAACAAAGAGGAGATTGAGAAGCTGCAACACTTATTAGGAACTCTAGAAAAACCATCAGGTACATGCTCTTTGGTGCAATCTGGTCTTGTAGTCACTTCTTATGAATTACATGTCTCGAATACAAATTTTACCAACTCCTGGGTTATTGACTCAGGAGCCACAGACCATATGACTAATTTTTCAAAAAATTTTCACACCTATACTCCATGCTCCAGTGATAGAAAAATTGCAACAGTGTAGTTGGAATAGGAGATGTCAAACTTAACTCCTCTCTTATCCTTAAAAATATTCTGCATGTCCCAAGATTGTCTACCAGCCTTTTATCTGTCACTAAACTCATTCATGATCTGAATTGTGAGGTTTTCTTTCATTCAACTTACTGTGTTTTTCAGGATCAATATTCGGGGAAGATGATTGGACGTGCTGAGGAGAAGGCAAGACTCTACTATCTCGAGCTACACAATAACCTGAATATTATGCGAAATATTAGAGCCTTATCATGTTCTTTTGCAAACCCTTCAACAAATAACGGTCGGATTTGGTTACACCACCTTCGTCTTGGTCATCCTTCTTATCAAATTCTTCAAATAATGTTTCCCTCTTTATTTCAAGGATTAGATATAAGTAGTTTCCATTGTGATGTATGTGAGTTTGCCAAACATAAGCGTGTTTCCTTTCCCATAAGTAATACAAGGAGTTCTACTCCATTTCATTTAATTCTACTGTTTCAAATATTTCTAATTCTAGATATTTTGTGTCTTTTATAGATGATTATTCTAGAGTCACATGGGTTTTTCTGCTAAAATTAAAATTAGAGTTGAGCATAGTTTTTCAAAATTTCCATAAAATGATTCAAAATCAATTTGGTGTGAAAATCAAGAAAGTTCGATCTGATAATGCACGAGATTACTTTAATTAGGTATTGTCTTCTTACTTTCAAAATGAAGCTTTATTCATGAGTCCTCATGTGTTTCCACCCCACAACAAAACGGTGTGGTTGAGAGAAAGAATGGTCATTTACTTAATTACACCCATGCCTTTCTCTTTCAACATAATGTACCAAAAACCTTCTGGGGGGAAGCTGTTCTAACAGTCACATTTCTTATTAATCAGTTACCTTCTCGTGTCTTAGGTTTTAAAACTCCAATAGAACTTCTTTCCCAGTTTTATCCTGACTTTCATAAAACACATAATCTTACTCCTCGAATTTTTGGAGGTTCCTCCTTCGTTCATATTCATAGTCCTCACCGTGGGAAGTTAGATCCTAGGTCAATCAAATGTATGTTCATTAGGTATTCTTCGACTCAAAAAGGATATAAATATTATCATCCTCCAACTAAAAAGATCTATGTGTCTGTTGATGTCACTTTTGATGAAAATCAACCCTATTTCACGACTCCTTATCTTCAGGGGGAGCCCTTATCATCATCTTAGGAAGATAAGGATCTCTTTTTATTTGATTTGCCACCATCCGTCCATAAATTCAGTGAGTCAGTCCCTGAACTCAGTGAGTCTACGTCTAACACTTCTAGTGAACTCGTGCCAAATGATAAAGTGTCTGATGAGAAAGTTATTTCTGACAATATTCGACCATTGCAAGTGTACTCAAGAAGGAAAGGTCCACAGCCTGAACCGATGCAAGTACATGAGTCAAACCCGACATCTGAGAATGAGGTAACTCCTAATACTATTCTTCATATTGATCAATCAATTTCTAATTTATCAACTAATGATCTTGACTTGCCCATTGCTGTAAGAAAAGAAACCAGAAAATGTACCCAGCATCCTCTTTACCCAATAGTCAATTTTGTGTTATTTGATAAATTTTCTTCATCCCATAAAAGTTTTCTTGTAAGCCTAAATACTATCCCTATTCCTAAAACCGTGTCCGAGGCATTATCCAAAAATGAGTGGAAGGACGCAATAAGAGTAGAAATGGAAGCATTAGAGAAAAACAATACATGGGAAATTGTTAACTCACCAAAAGGGAAGAATATAGTAGAGTGCAAGTGGGTGTTCATTGTGAAGTATAGAGCTGATGGTTCTAGAGAGGTACAAAGCTAGGTTGGTTGCTAAGGGTTACACTCAAACTTATGGGATAGATTATCAAGAAACTTTCTCTCCAGTTGCTAAGATGAATACGGTAAAGATATTATTGTCATTGACTGCTAATTTTGGTTGGGACTTGCAACAATTTGACGCGAAGAATGCCTTTCTTCATGGTGATTTAGAAGAAGAGATTTCTATGAAAGTTCCACCTGGATTATCAGAGAATCTAGATGTTAATAAAGTATGTAAATTGAAAAAAGCATTATATGGCCTTAAACAATCACCAAGAGCATGGTTTAGGAGGTTTACAAAAGTAATGTTGGCAAATGGATACAAACAAAGTCAAGGAGATCATACACTATTTATTAAGCATTCAACGTCAGGGGGAGTTACAGCTCTCCTAGTGTACGTGAACGATATAGTGATGACGGGAAATGATGACTGTGAAAAATAAATTCTGAGAAAAAAGTTGGCAAACGAATTTGAAATTAAAGAATTGGGAAGGTTGAAGTACTTCTTGGGAATTGAAGTGGCACACTCAAGGAATGGGATCTTTATTTCTCAAAAAAAATATGTGATGGATTTATTAAAGGAGACAAGAAAATTAGCGTGTAGACCTGTTGACAACCTAAATAATCCAAATCACAAATTAGGTTAAGCTAGTGAAGATGTTACAGTTGATCGAGAAAGATATCAAAGGCTAGTGGGAAAGTTAATTTACCTTTCACATACACGACCAGACATAGTATATGCGGTGAGTGTTGTCAGTCAATTTATGCATAATTATAAATAGATACACTTACAAGCTGTTTATCGAGTATTGCATTATTTGAAAGGAAATCCAGGAAAGGGGATTTTGTTTAAAAGAAACTCAGGGCTTGTACTTGAAGTTTTCACATATATAGACTATGCAGGATTGGTAATGGATAGAAGATCTATGACAGGGTATTGTGTTTTTCTTGGAGGTAATCTTATGTCTTGAAGGAGTAAGAAACAAAATGTGGTAGCCAGATCAAGTGCTGAAGTAGAATTCAGAGCAATGGCTCAAGAGATATGTGAACTATTGTGGTTGAAAACTATATTGGATGACTTGAAAGCCAATTGGGATGGACCAATGAGACTCTACTGCGATAACAAGTCAACTATCAATATTGCTCATAACCCGGTTTAACATGACAGGACTAAACATATTGAGATAGATCAGCACTTTATTAAAAAGAAATTGGATAGTGGCTTGATCTACACACCTTATATCTCTACAACTAGTCAGTTAGCAGATGTATTTATCAAAGGACTAAACAGTACGGTGTTTCACACAATGGTTTCCAAGCTGGGAATGAAAAATATCTATTCACAAGCTTGAGGGGGAGTGTGGTAAAGTGAATGTATGTAAGAAAAGTTTAGGATTTTGATTATAATTAGGATAGTGTATTTTTTCCTTTCCTGTTTCTGTTTTCTTTCCTAATTCTGTTTTCCTTTTCCTTTCTTGAATGTTGTATCTAGCCTATTTAAAAGGCTTCTCTCTTCTTGTAGAAAGACACACAGAAATACAATATTATTTCACAAAGCTTCCTAGGAAAATACCTGAGCCAAGGCTTGATAACCAGCAAAAAAGCTTTTCCTTATCTTTTCATTAGAAACTCTGTCATTAGCAAAGCCATGCACATCAAGGAATCTTTTGTATAATTTCCTCTGAAGAGTAGAGAGCTTCACGGTTATTACGAAGACAGTTTTTGGTGGCAGGTCCTTTTTCACCACATTCATGTCCATTCTTTGGACAAATCCTTTTAATTCTTCATAAAGGATGTGAGACCTCTGATTCATAATTTTAACATCTTCAGATGTTGAATTGGTATGTTGACCCATTTCTATAGGATTTTGGAAGCTGCATAAAATAAAAAGCATAATTAAAATAAACAAATACAATTAGAAAGAAAATAACAATCAGAATAATGTTCAGTGACGAAATCTTGCCGGTTCCGGAACTCGTGGCTGCTGCCGAGAAAACCTTCTCTTACAAAATCAACCATCTGTTACACATTAAATCCAATAAAAATCATAATAGCAAACAGGAATACTAATTAGTTACCAGAACTCATAGTTCTACACACTTACACAATAATATTCCATGAGATTATTTTGAAGAGGTGATCCAGTCAAAGCAATCCTTCTTTGGCATTTCACTTGTTTCAAGGCTTGGGTTGTATCAGCCCTGGTGTTCTTAATCATATGGGCCTCATCACAAACAAGTATGTCGGGTCCATCCTAGGATGGAAAAAGAAAATCTTTGTTAAGGGCTGCAATACTTATTTAGAGAGAGGGAAAAAAAAAAAAAAAAAAAAAAAGGNTGTAAAAAAAAAAAAAAAAAAAAAAAAGAGCAAGCACATACCATAAAACAAGACGATTATATTTGTGTTAATATGACCAAAACAACGAAAAACTAAAGAAAATTATATACAACAGAAAAGAAGATTTATTAAACTTTTACACATCTCAACCACCAATTATACATATAAAATTTTTTTCCAATTCTCTCTTTTTTACTTTAGAAAGAATAATGACAAGAATTCAAAATTTCAACAATGGAAGAACAAGTAATAATAAAATGGTGGACCAACAATCAACTAAAAAGAGAACTATTACGATCACCCCAAAAAAAAAAAAAAAACCAAATCCAGATCTAACCATAGCTTCCTAATTTTCACCAATAAAAAAGTATGGAATATCCCCGAGCTAAATTAAAGACCAATGCCCTAAGAGAATCAAGAAATGAACCTATCACATAAAAATTTAGCATCATCCAACTATCACAAAAATTATTTCAATGCTTTCTGACCAAAAACCCAAAATATGGCAATAACACAACAATTCTACAAGATCTTTGCCTTCTTTCCTCCCCCAAACACCCAAAATCTCTCTATAAATAAGAAAATTCTAGAGTTTGACACCCAAGCTAAATTCACATCTCAAAACAATTTTTGGTACAAATATAATTCAATAGTGCTGTGAAAACAACAAAAGGAGTCACACAACCAATTCTGCCTTTCTCTTTTTTTTTTAAGAGGAACTACTAAAATTATATTGATAATAAGATTGCAGACATACAGATCAGGCGTCCACTAATTGAACAAACAATTTGCTATTGGGGTCATCTAACTGGTGTAGGATACATTAGGAATAATTTTATGGATTTTTATTTTATATATATATATATATATATATATATATATATATA
>JANKKB010003466.1:15412-37495 GCA_026225775.1 Bursera palmeri
TATATATATTTTAAAGAAACCAAATTTTGTATTAGAGAAAAAACTGTACAAAGGAGGTCAAGCAGTCCATAAGATAAAGACAAGCCTGAGACAAAATAATACAAAAGAAATATGAATCAGCCCTATAAGAACAGAACAATTCAACAAGAATAGCCTAGAACTCCCTCCCAATTTAAATGATAAAAAAGAAAGAAGTATCTCTAAAGACACTGAATCCCAATAAGAAGCTAAAACCCGAACTTTATCCCACAAAAAGAAAACGTCTTCCTCTATCTTATCTTCAAACAACCTTTTGCTCCTCTCAGTCCAAATAACCCAAAAACCTGCCATAACAACACACTTCCATAGAACTCTAGCTTTTTTGCTTTTGCTAAAAGTATCCAGGAACTCTGAGAAGAAAGATTTGCAGGATACTGGAATGACACAAGAAATATTTGCTGCCTGAATTAATTGAGCCATAAACCCAATCTACTGGACAGTGAAGAAATACATGGTCTATGGTTTCCAAACTACCTTTATACATAACACACCTAAAGGGATTTAAGTACAAATTAGTGAATCTTCTTTGAATAACCTCACCCATATTGATTCTATCTTTTGCCAATGCCCAAGAAAAAATTTGAACCTTACAAAGAACTTTAGCTTTCCAAATAGTATTAGCTGGCAAAAAATTAGAGAAAGATGGATTATCAATCATCCAATAGAAGAAAAATTTACATGAGAAGCAGCCCAAGGAATCCAACTTCCAACCCTCTTATCTTCTCTGATTTCATTTATGGAAACATTGTCTACAATAGCCAAAAGATGCGAGAGATCTAGAATTTCTCTCTCGTTTAAGTTCCTCAAGAAGTCAAAGTTCCAACTCCAATTATGAAAGGAAGCAGAAAAAACAACCCTTGATTTGACGGAGACATTATGAGATTTTGATAATCTAAAAAGATGAAGAAACACTTCACATAATGGAAAATAATGAAGCCAAGCATCTTTCCCAAAACGAATCTTTTCCACATTCCCCGCTTCAAGTTAGCATTGAGCAAGAAAGTTTGGATAACCTTTAGAAATGGACTTCCAGGGGCTTATAGAAAATCTATTAGAAACAATCTTAGAATCTCAACCATTGATATGAAGACCGTATTTACCCTTAATAACATCATGCCACAATGAGTTTCTTTCCAAAGGAAATTGCCAAAGCCATTTGTCTAGTAAAGCTCGATTTCTTTTTTCAACATTACCAATCCCACGGCCTCATTTTTCACAAGATCTAGTGACTATCTCCCAGTACACTAGATGAATACTTTTACCATCCCCAAAACCTTCCCAAAGAAAATACCTCATCATTTTTGTTGAAGGAAATAGTTATTCTAGCTCCTTGTATATTGTAATTGTAATAAGTTTATTAGCTTCCTTAGTAAGCTTNTGTGTTAGCTTCCTTAGTAAGTCTTGTGCTAGCTTCCTTAGTAAACCTTGTGCTAGCTTTCTTAGTAAGNNTTGTGCTTGTGTATATATATGGGTGTAATTGTATTGACATGGATATACAAAATTAATAAGACGTGAGGTTATTCAGCATTCTCAACTATTTTTTCAATCCTGTTAGCAACCTTACAAGGAATTTTGAAAACAGACAAGAAATAAGTGGGTAGGCTTGATAGAACATACTGAATTAGAGTGAGTTTACCTCCTTAAGAGAGAAAGGCTTTCTTCCAACCTGCAAACCTTTTTCAAACTTTTCCACTACAGGATCCCAAAAATCCAAGGATCTAAGATTGCCACCCAAAGGAAGCCCAAGATACTTTAAGGGCCATCTTCCTAAAGCATTCAATTTATCTTTAGAGAGTTAATGCCTACAATAATGCTTTTGGATAAATTAATCTAAAGTCCCGAAATGAAACCAAAAACCTCCACCACAGAGAAAAGATTCTCCATTTTCTGCTCATCACCAGAGGAAAATAGAATATTGTCATCGGCAAATTGGAGATGAGAAACAATTGTATTCTCTCTACCAACCATCATGCCTTCAATTAAATTCGCTTCAAGGGCTTTATCCATCAATCTACTTAAAGCATCCACCACTCAAGTGAATAAAAAGGGATAAAGAGGATTACCTTGTCTAAGATCCCTTGTAGCTCCAAATTTCCCCCTCAGACACCCATTGATAAGAGTGGAAAAGTTCATAGACTTAGGCACCATTGAAACCATTGCCTCCATTTAAACCAAAAGCCTTTAGCTTCAAGAAAAAAATTAAGGAAGTCCCAATCTACATGATTGCAGGCCTTTTCAAAATCAATTTTTGCAACAATACCTTCCTTCTTCCTTTTCCTACTGTCATCCATCAGTTCATTAGCCACAAAACAGCATAAAAAATCTGCCTCCCTTTCATGAAAGCAGCTTGGGACGAGGAGATAGTATCTCCCAATACTTCTTTTTAGCCTTAGTGACAGGACTTTAGCTAAAATTTTGTATAAGCTAGAATAAGACTAACTGGTCGAAAATCACCAATTTTTAGAGTCTTAGGAATAAGGCATAAGTACGTAGTGTTGCTGATATTAGTGATAATACCATTCTCCAAGAATTATCTAAAAACTTTCATTAAACCCTCCTTCAAGATGTCTCAACAATGATGAAAAAGAGCTAGAGAATAACCATCCGGACAAAGGGGCTTTGTCTGAACTACATTCCACAGATGGCTTTCTTCACCTCTTCAGCCTCACATGGTCTTTCCAACCAAATGCATTTTTATTTTTAGGGAATTGAAGAAATAATGAATTTTGACCTCCTAATTTGGGAGGAATCCTAATTTGAGTTAATTTCCTAAATAATTTTCCATTTTTATTTAGGATTGTTTCAATTATTTTTAGTTGAGTTAGAAATTGATTTTTATTTCCTAATGGAAATCTAATTTCTACTTAAGTTGGATTTTAAGACACTATAAATAAGGACCATTAGTTAGTTTTATTTTTCAGACTTGGTTGATATTTAAAGTTTTTACCTTTTTAATAAAAGATTGCTTCTCCCTCAATTTCACTTTATTTTTCTCTCCTTTCCTCTGTCTGAAATTTTCCTCTTTCTTTATTATCTTGATCAAGGAATTCAAGTTCCTCATCAATAACACTATACAAAAACCATGTTGAGATTTCTTTATCTACACATCTATGACAAATAAAAAAATACAGCAGCCACCAAAATAGTCCAAAAGTCACTAGCTAGCTTACAAAACATTCCCAATTGAGGTGAACAAAAAAGAATGAAGCATCCTGAAATTCATTCGAAACATAGGACCAAAGAGAAAGCACCTGATTTTATCCTTAAAAAAACCATGATCTTCCTCTCTTTTCTCTTCAGAAATATGCTTATTTCTCGCTTACAATATGAACCAAAACAGAGCTGAAACAGCATTTCTGGAAGATTTTGGATTTCTTCCCTTTCACAAAAGCAAACAAGCTTCTCCATTAGAAATTCACCACATGATCTATGTACTGCCCTAGATATTTTTGCTTCTGGCCATAATTTATTCCACAATGTGCGAGCTATTGGACAATGGAGAAAGAGATGGTCTGTTGTCTCCTAATCCTTTTCCTACTGATAAAACACCATGAATGGTGTAAATTCATATTTGGATAATTCCCCCGCAAAAAATCTTCTGCATTAACTCTGTTTCGAGCCAATGCCCAACCAAACTCTTCAATTTTTGGGGACTCAGGCCTTCCATATCATCTAAATTTGTTGAAACCCATAATAGGACTCCCAGATAAATGATGCAAAAGCTTCAAGCTTCCTTAATCTTTTCTCTTCCTTTAAATCATCAGTGCTAACTGGTCAATTATATCTGTGAGGCCTGGAAATTCTTGATGTTCTTTTTCATTTATATTTCTCTTAAAGTCAAACTGCCAGCTCCAGCTCATAGATGAGCGTGAAGAAACTATGATTGTTTAGATTGCAGATACTTTGAGAGGCGCAAACCACAGAAGCGACAGAAACTCCCAGAGAAATTGTGATCCTCTTCCCACTTATCTCTCCACAGTTAAAAAAAAAAAAAACAAAAACAAAAACAAAAAACAAAAATTGTAGCTACAAATATAAAGCAATACAGCAGAAAATAAATAAATTATTCCACAACCATGCTTACATGTCATACACCAATGAGTTAGATTAATATATGGTCAATGACGTAAAACCTAGTCAAAAGTATTAATTTCTATATTCTCCATTACTTACAAATTTATTAAGATCATCAAATTTTTTTAAAAAAAAAAAAAAAAAAAAAAAAAAAAAAAAAAAAAAAAAATANAAAATTTTTTTAAAAAAAAAAAAAAAAAAAAAAAAAAAAAAAAAAAAAAAGATATATATTACAAAACCAGCTCAACAGATGACAGCTCTAAAAGTGCTAAAAGCATAACAAAAGATTTCATACTTATGCCAAGACATATGAATAAAGGAAAACTAAGGATCTCAAACATGTTCGTAATGGATGGCCCCTAAAGATAACAAGAGACAAAAAAATTATCACCATAAAAAATCAATGCCTCCATGAGTAGGATCTCCAAAATTTCATTTTATCTCACAACAATTAGCCAAAACACGGCAACTCCCCAAACCATAAATTTTTCACCCCCACCATAAGAAAAGTGATTCTCAAACACTAATGAAAAACAATTATTCATTACACTGCAAGCATTTCTAGTTTCCAGGAATAGTTTGAAGAATTGAACTATAAACTTGAAGCAATTGAGCAGGTAAGAGATGATTGTTTGATCCCTTCCAACTCTTTAATACACATAACAAACCATTTAGGAGACAACATCTACTAACCATGTCACAAGTATTAACCCATCAACATCCAGAAGCTGATGCCAAAGAAAAAGGTTGCACCTTACAAGCAATTGAATACAACAAACAATACCCATTATACCTTCAAACATTTGACATTATGGAGGTTTTATCCATATGCCTTTAAGATATATTCAACACTTCAACGACCATAACATTTATAACATAAGTACACTGATAGAATAACAATAGCAACCAACTTCGGTATAAATTTGGTGATCCTTTAAACAAAAGTTCTTAAGATATAATACTTTTCCTATTACTAATGCAAAACAAGAAAGAAACCTAATTTATATTAAACACTTCTCAAGATTTTAGTTTTCAAAGGAGCACAGTTCATTAAAGCCATTAAAAAACTTTTCATGGTGACAGTTAGATAAAAATAGATGTTCAATTCTGGAATAGATATTATTGACATGAAACAGATAAACCATTATAAATCCAAAAGAAGTGTCACTCAGTAACAATCACCTGCAAGGCATGACAAATTTCTCTAGCCATGTTTCGATCCTTCACATGCTTTCCAAAGGACAAGTTCCGGAAGGCAGTATAACCAATTAGAAAAACACCACCTTTAGCTCTCCATTTTGCTAGCAATTCCGCTCGTCTCTCTCTTCAAAAAAAAAAAAAAGTAATTACAGCTACAAGCATATCAGCCAATGATAATAAAAACAAGAATCAGAAGCAGAAAGACAGAACTATTAACAGTTATTTAGGATAATAGGAATCGATAAGTTCTTCGAATTATCCCAAAACATGACAAGTAGAACTTCGTTTTTTCCATAGAGCTAAAAGAGAGATTAAATCCACGATTTTAAGTAAAAGGATAAATTCTCCTTTTTATGTTCCTGATTCCTAACTTAAACTTCTAAGCCACATCCTTCTCCATCTTTGATGTGACTAAAGATAAGTTGAACAAATCATGAGAACATCATCATCCAGGACAAGGAAAAAACATGGAAACAACTACAATGACCAGAGAACAAAATCCATTTAGCATAACATTTAGTCTAATTTTCCACAATAATCAATGATGTCACAGTGCTCCATTACCATTCAAAATGAAGCACAGTACTCAAAGAGTCTACCATTCATTCAGCACCTGGTCCACCAAAACAACAAACCACTAAGTGGAAATTCCAACAGTATCCTAGAAAAGACCCTAATAACTCAAAAATCTCCTAAGTTTGTACCAACAACTAACTCTTCATTTTGCTTTTTTCTATTCAAATCATCAATTGAAACTGTATATATGTGTGTTTGTGCGTGTGTGTGTATATACATGCATAGGTTATATTAAATCTAAAAAGAGAGTTACAAGGTGGACTGGCTGACTACTATGAGAACAAAAACATAGGGAAGGGTAACCACCCTTTACAAAGACTACAAAAACGGGTATTGAACCCCAGTATAAACCAGCCCTTCCTTGGACAAAAATCATCCCAAAACACTAGAACTCCAGATTAATATTTGAGTGAATTTGTGCAAAAGCAGGAGCAACCTAAGAATACTGAGAGAAGAAAAGAGAAACACCAAAAAGCGAAAACTTCATACATTTCAAAGAATATGGAAACTCCAGCAAAAATAAAGAGAAAAATGTTCCTAGAATGCTATATAGATCTTAAGAAACTTTTCATTTCCTTTTTATTTTTGGTTTATTTATTTATATTTATTTTTTTTAAGAGACTGACAAATGGAAATAATAGAAACAAGTGTTACATCAATAAACACAGTTGTCCACAAAATACAAAAAATAAGGACAGTTGTTATAAATCTATACAAAATAGCAATAAAAAACTTGTCTGCAATAGAGTTCCCTATCCTAAAAAACCACGCGTTACAAAATTAACCAATACACTCTCCCGATTATAGTGCATAAATAAGAAAGATAAGTTCTGATGCACAAAGTGACGCAAAAAAGTCGAACACTATTACAAGTCACTTCATACCTATCCTATTTTGACAACATTTATTCATTTTTGGTAAGAATCCTAGTTCAAGCCATTTTCCCCATTTGCAACAATATATTGCTTCACATTCCCACCAAAAATGTTTACATAAATAAATCATCCAATTTGATGGACAGCAAGTCAGTCCTTCAAACGCCCTACATATCCAAAAGCTACTGCCAAAATAAATTCTGCTCCACTTTATTACATAATCTCAGCTTCCAAACTGCATGATATACACAACTTTCCCCAACACACTAAGTAGCATTACCAACTTCAAATTCTAACCTTCAGCATAACAGAACTCTAGTAGCTCACAACTAAATTCACAGAGGCATCAAACTAAGACTTGGTGAGACAAGTGCATATTATCAAATTTTTGTAAAGATATGTCAGGACATATATATTGTACTACCAAAACATAAAGAGATGTATGAAATTCAACAGGGAACCTGAAAATAGAAAATAATGCTCATCATGATCAATAAACAGGTTTTTGTATAAAATGAAAAATAGAAAAACATAGAATTAGACCTTGATACATCTTCGAGCATGTAGACACGGAGAGGCTTCACCTCAGAAGGCCTCCACTTCATGAACTCCTGCCTCCAGTTATGAAGCACATTAACAGGTGTGACAATAAGTACAGTTCTTAACCCCAAATCAACACTTCTCATTGCAGTGTACAGGAAAGCTATGACCTGGAAAAATATTTTGACATCAGGCAAACTATATTGATCAAGCTATTAGAAAAGGTCAAAACCATTTAAAGATAATAAAATTTATTCTCAAACCAGATATATACATCACATAATTGCAACTATTAAATTCTCCCTTCTCTCTAATTATTTATAATGGTTGTTAGCATCGTCATCATCATTATTGCTATTATTTTTTTACTATTTTGGTTCGTTGGGAACTGGAAAAGATTTTACTGAAGGGAGAATAGAGAGTGAACAAGATGTTCACATAAAGAACGAGATCAACACTTACCATGGTTATCAGAAATCTATAGAAAATACAAAGAAGGCTCCTATACAATTCCACATTCTATATATTATATTAACCAAAAGTGGAAGGAAACCCCAAAACCAAACCTTTACCAAGAGCACATCTTAATCCAGATGTATGAAGAATAACAAGAATCTAAAGCCATGAAGCCAAGGGCCATAGAGAAGGAAATATCCAAATTTGGTCCCACATGCAATTCAAATCCTCCTCTCTTTTTCTTAAAAAATACAACTATTTCATTCATTCGAAATCACTCACATAGGAGCTAAGAAATAATGCTTCCATGAATTTTTACCTTTATCCCTTTAAAAAGGAAAAAAATTCTCCAGGAGTAGAGAAACACATAATTCTTGCCACCCACAAAATATTTCTTACTTGAGTAATCTAGTCCATTGCAGAAGCATGACACCATGAGGAAAAATGTGGTTATTGTGTTCTTCATTACTTGCACACAGAAGACACCATGAAAGGGAAAGGTTTATCTAAGATTTCTCTAGACTGACTTCTCTTGAAGAAGAGGATATTAGAAGTTTGGCATAGCTATAAAAGTAAATTACCTAAACCCCCTTATGGTTTGCCCAAATTCTATTGAGACCTCTTATTGGAAAGTTAACATTGAGCTCCCTTGCTTTCAGTGAATGTTAACAGGGATGTGACTTCACTCCAGTAAAAAATTATTTTAAGGACTACTACTTTATTTTTCATATATCCTACTCAAATGGCCATTAACCTCATGAGTTACCAGCAATTACCAAATAAAAAAGGGAAAATAAGATTACCACCGCGTGCTGTCTCCTTCTCTTCCTCTCTAACAAAACTTTCCATACATAATAAGCAACAAAAAAGCCAATATCATAAACAATGTGTTAACCTAGCATTTGGATCCACGTCACAAGTTATTAGATAAGTACACCCATGCACATGAAGACATGTTAAGAGTTTAAATACTTATTGTAGGGTCATTTCTTATAGTCGTTAAGCTTTCAAGATTGAAGGCTCCTTTAGACAAGAAGGCTAGCGTTCAAGACACCTAACCATAAAATGTTTTACCAACACATTGGGTCAAAAGCCAAGAGAACAGAAAATTCAAGAGGGATACTGCAGATTATACCTGAAATGTTTTACCAAGCCCCATTGTATGAGCTAGAATGCAACCGAGTCCCTTATCTCCAGACTTTACTTTTCTGATTGACTGTACAATATTTTCCCACATAAATCTTATCCCTATTACCTGTAACAACAAATAAGTTAGGTTTACCATATAAACACCTTCATAGCAATCAAGTGAAACGATTACAACAGATCAGCATCAGCCCAGAAGTTTAAGCAAATAAGAAATGACAAATTTCTTCAGGTCTCCCCACCCAACTTCAAACCCTTTCCCCTCCTCAACAAACCCCAACCTCAATTTTTCTGCTGATGGACACTGTCAATGTAATTTTTCCAGTTCAAAATGATAAAAGAATTAGTAAAAAGATTCAGTTAAAAGGTGATTGCCAGACAAGTAGTTCACAATTAGCATTATACAAGCATAAAAGGAAAACCTGGTGAGCTTTCAATTTGGTTGATATGCTTGGTGAAATCCTCACAGCTTCTTCACCTTTCTCCCGCACAACATTCACTATATAACCGCTATTAGCATCACCAAGCACTTCGGTACTCGCAGCAGCTGTCAAGTCCCCATCAAAGCTTGCCGAGCTAGTCATCTTAGATTTGGCAGAAAATTGATCTTGCAATGACTTCAGGCGTTCTTGGCGCTCCTACAAAAGTTTAAACCAGAATATATTATAAGGTATGGAAAAACATGAAATGATTAAACAAAGCAACCAACCGAAAGGTACCTTTTCAATTGCAATTTTTCTTTTGGTCTCTTCTCCTAATTCAGCGTCATCTAGAATCCTTCGGATTTTCTTTTTTTGCTTTCTCTTACAGCTGACCAAGAAGAAACAGAGAATTATATGAGAAACAAGTAGTGTTGGCCTTAGAAATTTTACAGAAAGAATTTTGTCATTAAATGAATACTCAAAAAGACATTTCCAAATGCAAAATGGAATGGTTACGGCAAATAAATGAAAAGTCAAAAGAGTTCAAAGACAAACTTGCTTTTGTAAAACAACACAAATTACAGTTCAGAAAATAAAAAGGTTATTAAATATATCCTATAAACCATAGCAGTTGAGAAGGGAATTGAAGCTTATATTATGAGATGCAAAAATTCACATAATCAGTTTTCAGATTATATATATATCTCAGTCCATTAAAGAATATTGTCATACCCAACCGTAAGACTATCATCAGCATCTGAATTCTCTGAATCACTTTCGGAGCTAGACGCTATGCGGTCTCCACATCCCATGGCTTTCTCCAATTCCACTGTCAATCTTTGAAGGAGACTTGGCGAGCAGCAACAACATTGCCAGCAAGAGGCCTGGACCTCAGACAAGCAAGCTTCACCAATATTCCTCTTCACACAAATGGTACAGAATAATGTTTTGCATGACTTGCAGCTTATTAAATCAGTTCTTTGTCCACACCATCCACAGAAACACTCAGAGCAGTCAGCATCCTGCCAAAAGAAATTCCCATTGAATTTTAAGAAATAAGTTGATCAAGTAGACCGTCTCTTAATAATAGTAAAGATAGCAACAAATAATAACAAAAAAATGAAGCAACAAAACCAAAACAGCAATGGAGGACAAGTAGTCCCCTCAGTTTTGCATTTAAATATATGTGTGTATATATATCTATCTATCTATATATATATATATATAATTAGAAAACATAGTTCAATATTTTACATGGAAAAAGCAAAATTTAGTTTGCCACCTAAACTCCAACTTTACCTCCAGGCCAACATTGAACCACCTTTTTTTTTTTTTGGGTGATTTAAAACAGTAGATGTCATTAGATAGAGGAAGGAGATACAAAAAGTGAACTAGAAGACCATGAGGATTGATTTCAGGCTCAGCATATTTGGTCTGCATTAAAAAGGTAGATAGGTTCATAAAGGGGAACGGTAGTTAGAATTCAGAATACCAGGTTATTATTGTCATGGTCATGATTGTCATTGTTGAATTCAGAACTCAATACAACAACCTAATGATATTCTTATGTAGAAGAAGCATAAAATAAATAAACATATAAATAAATAATAATAGGGATAATATCAAAAACTACCCTCGAGGTTAGGCCTGATATCAAGCAGGATCACAAGTTGCCACTTTAATAAAAATACCCCTAAAGATAATCATTTTTCATCAACTGTTAATTTTAATCCTAACAGAAGCTTAGAAAGATACATAATCCCCTAATGAGATTTTTTCTTTAATTTTAACCCTAACCAAAAAAAAAAAATCTCCTTTTCCATTGTTCTTGCTTTTCTTTCAAACTTAACCAGACCCCACCACCACTTCCAAAGCTACACTTCCTCTTTCTCCTCCCAATCATCAATTTTTTTTTTTTTTTTAAAAAAAAACTCAACTCCCTAAAATCCAATCTTATTCCCCTCTACTTACGGAGTCAATCCCCAAAAATTTTTTATCTCTCTCACCAAAGGTACCATATCCACCCTCGAAACCCAATCATGGTCACCGGTTTGGTGGTTGCTAGCCATGGGCTGGCGAAGCGAAGTGACGATCTCATTTTCACATCAAAACCCTAAACTAGCTCTCGTAACCCATTTCTATCACTCAAACTTCCAAAATTCAACCAATCAAATCCTTCTTTCATCATCACCGTTTATTTCCTCAACAGGAAATGATCTCTCACTTTTCTCGTCTTCTCAATTCAAATGTGCTCCATTTTCAGTTCTTATATAATGACTTTAAATTGTCTATGAAAAAACCAATAATTGAAAAAACGGTTCTTAATTATTGAACTCTTCTGAATCTCCATGCAACATTGAGCAAATAGAATACTGAATCTTTTTGGATTTTTTTTTTAATCTACTTAAATTATGATCAAAATTTTCAAACTTGATGTTGATTTTCAATCTTCAGATGGAAGAGGAGGATTTGTCTTCTTCACATTCAAGTCATGGTGAATGTTATTTGGTGATGGAGCTCCCACAACTTATATCGTGAGGGTAGATAGTCAAAACTGGGTTACGATGCAAATACAGGTTGTTTGGAGGTGGTTGCCTGGGTGATGACGTTGTTTTGGTGATTGATGTGAGGGTGATGGTGTTTTGGCAGGGTTGTCTAGGTGGTGGTGATCCGCATTTTTAATTTTCTTTTCTAAAAATTAAAAAAAATTGATTGGATGGTTATTCTGTTATTTTGGGGTGGTTTTGGTGGCTGTCTTGCTGTGAGGTTGTTGTTTTTGGTTGTTGGGTGTTCGTTGTATCGCCTGATGAGTGGTTTTGACAATGAGGTAGTGGTACATCAATTGGGTTTTCTGATGGTAGATGTGGTGGTTTACTCGGTTACAAATTTTTTCATTTTTTTTTTAAATGATTTGGATTATTTGGTTCAAGAATTCTGGATGAAAATAGTAATGTTTTGCACGGGAAGACTATTGCTCTCCTCTCTGTTAGTGTCAAAGCTAACAGAAGATGATACTTGATAAAAAAATGTACACTTCAATGATATTGTTGATTATAATGGCAAAGTGTTATTCCGCTTGATAATAAGCCACACCTCGAGGATAGTTTTTGATATCATCAATAATGCATTTCAGCAACGGCATGACTGTCTGATTCTTGATGAAACCACCTTTAGAACCCCAATCTAGTATGCAGGGTACACATAAAAAGAACTAGATATAATAACATAACAATAATAGCAAAAGCCATTAATCTATCACAGTTACACCACTTTTCTACAAATTGTTTATCCTAAGCACATAGTGAACACACCCAAAAAAGTTAAAAAAATAATTCCAACCACAACTTGATAGCTCTTGAAAAAGCAAAGAAAATCATTAACATAATGGATTATAGAATACAAAAATATTAACCCTCGTCACTAGGTCAAACAATGTAGAGATGCCCTAAGTACTTCCGAAGACAAAAGATCTTTCTTAATACACCCTTCTCTCTATTGCTAATAGTTGAATGTAGATGCATCAAAGAATGTGAAATCGAGGTGTAATTTTGAGATTTTTTTAAGCTTTTCCAATTAAACTAATGTGCTAAATTTTGTTCCCTTCAAAGTTGGATTTCCAGAAACAAAACAACTTGTCCATTTTTATGCTAGTTCTTCTTAATTAAAATTATTTTTCTTAAATCTTAGCAATAAATAAAAAACATAAACAAATGAATGGAACAATTTTCTGACTATCATTTATTACTCTGCCACACTAATTTATAGACTAGAATCAATACCTGAAACATACAAAAGTTTCTTAGTTCATACCTTCACATGCATCTTCTCTTCCAATAGGCATTTGCAATCCTTGCAAACAATTACTTTCATAAGCGGATGTGTATGAACTTCAATAGCCACCTTTTGACAGGCAGTACAGTAGAACTTGTCATTCAAACGATTCGAAGGAAGAGAATCATCAGTTACAGAATCATTGGTTTTTTCATGCAAACGAGAATGATCCTCCAAGTTGGTGCCACAGATCTTATCTTTCACCACATTAGCGTCTTCATTACAATCTATAATAACAGGCCGAATCCTTTTTTTATCATTGTTTGGCTCCACACTCTCATTTGAACGCTTGCAGCCTCGAAGTTCAGCAGAATCAGGAAAAGCTGAATCTGATACAGAAGAAATGCCATTACTCATTGGCTTTTCCTTGTCCAAATTATCAAATTCCTTAGAAATTTCAATCGCATCAGCCTTCAAGTTTTGCAATTCAACCTCATTGTTTTTGTCAGGCACACCTCCATCTTCATCAGTTTTTTTGCTTGAAAGAGAGTTAGAAAAGTCAACAAAAGGCCGAGGCTCATCTACATTACTTTCAATCATCCCATCAGCAGAATAAACTTCTTTCTGACCAGCAACCTAGTTCAATAACAAGAAAATGGACCAATATCAGAGAGGAGGAAGATATTAAACTGATTCAAAGCTTCGATACTTAACATTGGACCCCCTAAATGAAAAACATATCCCTGTCTGCAGCATGTGAGGACTAATATAATCAAGTATGACATTCTTAACAATGCAACTTAAGGCCTCTTTAAATGACACAAATGTATTAGTTTCTTATAAAAATAAAATAAGCAATATGTGGTACTATTCTAAATTGTGGAAACCGAAAAACTTGAAAGTCAAATTCAAGACCAAAATTATTAGAATCAAATTTTTTAGTTTTGATTAAAGCACCACCAAAAGAAATGACTGCTAGGTTTACATACACAGATATAAGTTGAGAATTTAATTACACAAGAAATACTAAACAGTTATAGAAGTTTATCTTTTTTCATTTTCGAAAAAAAGCAAATTTGAAAATAGACTATACAAACTTTTCAGGTATCAACTTAGGCCATGCCAATAGAATCGAACAAGCGAAGGAACATGAAATCATACCTGCTTTGATCTTCTCCGATGCCGTCTCCGTTTCAAATGAAGTTGAAGCTTGCGATCAATATTTGCATCATCTTCCTCTTTAACCTTTACATGTACAAAAATACAATCACACGAAAATTATGTCCAAAACTAACAGACCTTCGCAAAATTTATAACTTATGTGCAAAACTTCCTGTAAACTCAACTCAAAATTATTAGAAAGTAGCTTTGGAGATAGGTTTTAAATTTAATCTTCATCATTGAAACTTATGTGTTGGACATAAGTTTTAATGAAAGTTTCATTATAAGTGATTGAATTTGCACCAATGAAAACCATCATATACAATAATAGAAAGATATGATATATCTATCTTTTTTAGATAATGAATGGAGGTCTTCCATTCTATCTTATTTACTGATACTGATCGTTGATACTAAAAAAACTGTTTTGTTCAATAATGATCCCAAACAAGAAAGAAACAGCCCTATCATGACTGATATTTTTAATTTAAGGAAACAGGGAATATAAGATCATTATCAAATTGATACTGACAGACCTTTCTAAAATTTTTTCTTTGCTCTTCAGAAAGAACCAGTTCTCTTTCATTAGCTATGGCATCTGCAACAAATGGATCGTCAGAGTTGTTGTCAACATCCTCAATCTCCTCCACCTATGTAAAAATAAATAAAAATAAAAAAAGGTATAAAGATTCATCAAAAGAATAACCAAGTCAAAATTAAAAATGAACATAAGACACATTAAGTTGCACGAAACTCACAAGGCAATATACAAACACGTGAAAACATGATTAGAAAGTTGGAAGAGCGGAAAGGTTGTGGATACTAATTAGAAAAATAATAGATCTATAAAATAACTTCCTTGAGAGAAAGGTGCTTAAGAATAACTTCCTTTCACAACTCAATGTCAGATACGGAACTCCCTCCTTTTGAAAATTGTTCAAAGTAAACACTCCCAAATTTATTATTCTATAAAATATGTTCAGTTCTATACTTTCATAAACGAGCTATCATGACTAGGTAAACCCAAAATGTCATGAAATTTGGCTGCAACATAATAGCTTGGCCGAAGCACAGGAGGGAATCATTCATAAGGAAGAAAATAAGTAATTAAATCCAAAATCTGTCACCTCATTGACCCCGGGAAATTTGAGTCCCATCTCTGCAGCTTGCTGTGGAGTACTGGCCAAGTAAATAGAAGCCCAGTGCTTGCTGCCAAATGACACACAATCCTCAGAAACATCACCAGAAAATAGTTTGTTGACAGAACTCCAGTCGCTATCTGGATTCTGGGTTACAGCCTCCTTGCTACCATCATTAGCAAGTTTTTTCTGCAAAAATCCGCTAGCACCCTCCTCCAACAGTTTCCCATGTCGCCTGAACCCACAATGTATATTCAAATAAACAACCATACGCCGCTGAACAGCCCAAAATGTCAAGAGAGAATCATACCTTCTCACAGGCCTTTGGATTTGGAGATACTCCTCAGCATCAGCTATCGACTTGTTCATTTCACTGGTCACCTGAGATCCTACCCAGTGTGCTCTTTTTTTCCAAGCTTCAGTACAGCAACCATTAGGCGCCTGACTTTCAATCCACTTATATAGACTTGGTAACTCAATACCAGCCCCATCAAGTTGTTCCTGTATAAAATGAAAACAAAGTGGTTCTCATTGCCAGTTTTCAAAAGATAATGAGCAAGCAAAGGAAACTGCACCAGACTCATGAAGAGTTTCTCTATTTATAAAAGCGTAGTCTAAATATTAATAATTTACTGAAACTGTGACAATCATGTCACTGTGCTACTAAGCAAATTACAGTCAAAAGGCAAATTTCTGATCTTCTTAGGGGCCACAATCTATGCAAAATTTGCAATCAACAAAAGTGGAGAACAAACTTATGATATCAGTATACAAACCAAATTCAGGACAAAATGAAAGAAAGAAAAATAAAAGAGTCATGTCAATATACAAAACTAAATCTTATATAAAGTAAAAATAAAAATAAAAATAAAAAATTGCACCCTTTAAGAGGAACTCCAATAAAGGTATAGGAAAAAGAAGGCCAACAAGTTATCTAAGACAAGAAAGCTCTGGTAACAATTGATGTATGGCCCAAAAGAGAATAGAAGAGAGAAATAGAGAAAAAGAAAAGAGATGAGGAAGGGAACAAACAAGACAAAGAGGGAGAAAGAAACAGAAAAGAAGAATATCATTTGGAGAGAATGGAGAAAAAAAATAAGAATTCAATTACCCCACTAATTATGTACTCAAGCTAGGATCAGAAGTCCAAATTCAACACATGAGACATATCCAAAAGTGAAAAACCTAACCTACCTTAAATGAGTATCACAAGTCCTACTCTATAAGGAGAGCACTACAAAAGATAAGAAAGGAATAACCTTTCTTAGGAGAAAAGGGAAGAAAACAGTTGCAAGTTGTGGGATAGAGTTTGCCTTTTTCACTTCCTTTGAAATTCATCTTTTCTTCATTCACCTCAATAGGGAAGGAGTTATGGGTTGATCTTGTATAGTTTGTGGGCATTTTGTTAATAAAGGAGGGTTGATTACTTAATACAATTACAGGTTTCCCTTCATTTGATTTTTTTATTCCTTGTAAACACCAAGTCCATAGACATATTTCATTGTATTATCTCCTATTTGTGTGTGTGTTTGTGGAGAGAGAGAAAGTATAGTAGCTATAAAAGTAAAAATGAAATAATGCATCATCTAAAAAATAGTAAATAGTAAATTCCTATAAAATTGGTCATTGTCTAAAAGCTTGCTGAAAATAGTAGGAAATACGCGGTGGCCTACAAATATTAAAAAAGATATCAATAAAATAACTTGCAAACAGTTTGATGAAATTGCGCTTGCCATTTAGTTCACTTGAATTGAATCTGTTCAAATGAAAATGGTAATAAATTTTGACCAAGAATTAAATAGCCAAAGCAATACAATGAAACTCTCGACTAGCCAATAAGATCTGAAATATTCACAACCCACTTGAGCATTTCCATAGCTTCATTATTGCTTCTCTGTGTTTCCATTGATTAAAGATTCTACACCCCATAAAAAAATTGGCATCCTCTTCTCATTAGGTTTTAATATTCATTAGCAAGCTCAATCAGAAATATGAAGTTAAGTTTAGCTTTCTTGCGTCTCAAACATATCATTGTCATTCTTGAATTATCATAGACATAATTGTTTTACATCCATTTCTACATGTATTCGCTAAATAACTTAATAAATAGAGTATTGAACCAGCATAGAAAGAAACAATCCCTTAGAAAAGCTAAAAAAGGCATTTTGTTGAACTCTATTAAGCAATTCTAGTTACATCCACATAAGTTACAGTTTAATTAAAGAATCACACATTCATCAGATGCTAAAGCAGAGTGACCTTGACATATTAAAAATCATACCTTGGACCAGCAAAGAGGTCGGTGAGTGGTTCAAGTGAAATTTGAATTTATCCCAAATGGATGTTATCAAACAGTGCCTAACTAAAATTCCAGGTTGAGAAAGAAACTATGGCAAGTCCAAAAACAACCACAGCAACTAAAATAATTAAATGAAGTCAAATGGAGGGTTTACTTTCGGTGTAACGAAACCCAAAATTAAAAGGAAAAAGAAGCAGGCCAAATGTTGATATACAAGGAAAAAAATATGAAAAATACATGCAAGCATAAAATACATATTGAGAACCAAAGGTTTTACTCAAAATTGAAGAAAGAAGCAGACCAACAAGTGAGCACTCTCAGTCTCCAGGTTGTCTAGCACTGCTTCCCACTGCTCTCTGTAACCTGTCATTTCATCTTCAACAGCCACCTCCAACTATAGGCAAGAAAAGAAGTAAGTAATAGGCCAAGGTGACAAGATCCGAACAAGGAAGACAGAGGCAGAAAGCCAACCTCATCCTCACGCAGTGTTTGTGCCAACTCCTCTCTCACCTCACTCTCCACTCTGGCAAGGGACTCTGGTTCAAGTGCTTCCTGAGCCTCTGCTGCCTAAAATAAGCATGAGTGAACTATCTAAAAGAAAATTACCAAATTGAAGTCACATTCAACCAAAGATATACAATACCTTACTCTCAACTTCCAAGAACTCAGCAACTAGCTCTTCTATTTCTTCCTCGGTCAAATTTTCCTACAGAACAGATATCGAAAATTAAACAAAAGTGCAAAAAGAGCTTCAAAAGAAAGTGATAATAAAAAATAAAAAATAAATTCTAACATGAATAAGAATTTTTAAACCATGAATCAAAGAAAATAAAAAATGTAAGCATGAAGAAAAGAAAACATGTTATTGACTAGCCTCAATATGCAATTCATCTTCTTGTCCAGACGTTGATGGTGCATCATCATCAGAATCACCAACGAAAGAGTCACCAGAGGCACTCTCAATATCCTCCATTTCATCATGTTTATCCTCCATCTTTTACTCGAGTCGCATCAACTAAAAAAGTAATCCTCCGAAACAGTGCCTAGGAAGATAGAACTAAACATATGAGAAAATAAAGCAAAGCACAGCTCATATCAACTAAGAACCTTCGTCGGATGAAGCAAATAACGGAACCAATATGAAAATAACTATACTGTGAACCCAGAAGAGGACAATTTTACAAAGTGCTATGATTTGAGTGGCCGAATATTTCATGCATTTACAGATGTTTTTTAAAAAAAAAATATCAGTATCCAACAATACAAATCAACAAATAATGTACATACACCCACACACATTTACGTCCGAACATATAAGAAAATTAAAATTCATAAAGAGAGAGGTAAAACCATGACAAATATTGATAGAGGGGATCAAATTTTTTAACTTAGGGTTACTGAACTCTTTATAGCTAACATGGTATGTGGGAATGGCTCCAAATTGAGGACTATAATTCAGCTTTGAGCAATAGCTAGGCCAACTTTACCTATTCAAGATAGCTTACACAAAATTTCAAAAACAAAAAATATAGAGTACAAGTTCAAAGCACTAAATTGAAGAGGGAAAAAAAAATCCACTCCACAAAATGACAACTGCAAGCCATCCATACATCGTCATCAAATAAAATAAAATTGACATCTTTAACCGTCATAAAATCAAATAATAAATTACATAAACAAATAGTTTCACCAAGAAAATTTACAATGTCAAAGTCTTAGAATTCAATACTGAAAAATGAAAACAGCACCAAAAAAAGTACAAATAAATCAATGAAGTAAAAACATGAAGATTTGACACCCCCCACCCACTAGAAAGCCAAAAAAAAAATTGACAATCAAAATAGTAGATAGAAATTTCTCAAAACAAATATATATTTGAAAAGGAAAAAGAGTGAATTTCAGTAAAGATGAGGGAAATCTTAATACCCATGTTGCTTCTTTCTAAAACTCACCTACAAAAGAAGAATTTGAATGAATAACAATCAACTCCAATGAGAGAGAAGAAGTGATTGGAAATCTAGATACTGTACAACAGCAAGTTTCAACAGGAAAAAGAAAAAAATTGGTAACGCTTAAAATGACGTGAGGCTGCACTGCAATTTTCAGTGTTTCGGTCCAGATCCGGGTCTACCCGGTTTCAGGTCCCGGGTAGAAAACCGGGTCTATAGACCCGGGTAGTGGCATCTTCTATTTTAAAAAATTCTGTCGTTAGCAAGACTTAGCCTTGTTGCTAAAGTCTAATTTAACCTTTCCAATTAACCATTCATTGCATTTATTATGTATTATAGCATTTTTAGTACTCTTTTATTAAAAACAAAAAAACAAAAGCCCCAAAAAAAAATTTTAAAAACTTTTATTTTTAATCCAAGTTTAATTTGTAAACACCGGTAATTCAAATTATTCAATTTTGTAAAAAATAAATATAACAAACCTAAATATACATGCAAGTTAGAACACATTAACACAATTGAATAAAACACTTATTATTAATTACACATAAAATATAATAAAAGATATACAATACAAAACTCTATAAGAATAAAATCCTTCAACATCATCAATATCAAGTTGACTTTCTAATCAAACATTTGTCAAAGATATACTATTAGAGTAAGACATACTTAGTACTTATAAACAATTATGTGATTAAATAATAGTTATTTAATTCATTCATCCACCGTGTCTCTTTAATAGTCGTTTTAACATTAATAATAAAGGATCCAGAGCTATTACAATAATTAGGTTTTTAGTTGTATAAAGTTGTCATAGATGAGAGACTCGAGACTTAATTAAAACTCGAATTTAATTCACTACTTATAAACATAGTTGGGCTCTCTATTTAGACAAGATTGTTAAATCGTTTGCCCCTGTGGGAATGATGAGTATCAAATCACTAAAGTAGAGATTTTAGGGACAAAGACACTTATATATAATATACACATTGAATAGGGCTACGTAAAGTTTATAGCTTAGTGTAATTACCGTTACTATAAACATAAACTCCACACTAGAGCAATTTAAGTATACCTACCATAATCCTCAATAGATAATATATCTCTAGATTGTAAGCTGCAGTCTTTAACTAGAATAAAAAATGAGACCTTTCAATATATGGGTCAATACATTGGCTAGCGAGACAGATAACATTATTTCATAGATATAAAATTCATAACTCTGTAAGGTTTAAAGGGTACTTTCTAAACGGTTTTACTAGGACTTAAATGATGAATCTTGGTCGAGTATTTAATGAAGTAAGTTCGTTAACTAATTTAATTCATTAGATATAAACTAATCTCAAGGATAAGTAATTGGAGGGTAATACAGTATATTTAACCTAGCTTCAATTATCGATTTCTCATAAGAGTATTGCTAGTTCCAAGGTGGCTTGCATCAAAATAAAGGTTCGAAAAACAAGAGTATTTGGATATAAGATGATATACCTTCTCCTATAGACTTTGATTTCATTTATGCACTTTCAGCTTTCATAGGTATGGCTATTTTCCTCATTCGAGGCAATGGAACTATCTGGGCAATTAAAAAGTTCATGGAACACTTACACAAATGGGAGAATTAGATAAGAAAGGAAGAAGAGAGATTCAGGAAAGTAAAATTCCATCAATCTTCGTCACATTTGATCTATTTTCTTTTATTAAACCAAGAAAAATGGAAGAGAGAGAAAACGATGTATTCAGTTGAATGAACAAGGAGAGAAGAGGAGGAGGCAACTAGGGTTCCATCATATGGCTTTTATATGAACAATTTGCCAAAATAACCCATTTGGAGGGGGTCCTTTGAAAAATAATCATGATCCCGTATTTCTTAGATCCACTTAACCATTCCCATGTGATTATTCCTTTATACACCCGTTTACATCTTCACTTTAAAATAATTAATAACCCTCTCTCATCTCACGAATGGACTCTCACCTCACGAACTCTCTCTCAAACTCCTCACGATCTTGACGAACTCCTCATGTTTCAATGAACGTCGAAGACGAACCGAGAGTAGAAGAACTGACACTGACGATAGATAACCATTGATACTTAAAAAAATTTTTTGGAAAAAAATTACACTTATTCATGGATGTTGTTGTGGATTGTTTGGACTATTGATACTTAACCATTGTTGATGTTGTTTGGAATGTGTTGTTATGAAAAAAGTGTGTTTTTGAATTGTTTAGATGATAATTTATAGTGGAAATGCGGAGTGTTGCATATTAGGTTTTCCAATGGACGGACTGTCATTTTGCTGAAGAAGACGAATCGAAATGACTATCAGACCTTTATTTTACAAATGACGGTCTGACAGTCTGATCACGCTCAAAATTAACCTTCGGCTAAGCGGTTGTTGTAGCGTAGCTTTAGGTATCGAATCCACAGGGAGGC
>JANKKB010003468.1:0-17712 GCA_026225775.1 Bursera palmeri
TCTAATAACAATTTGTAAGTCAGGCAACTTTGCCAGGTGATCAATTGCATGTTGATTTCCTCTTTTCCCTGTTGCCAATATTATGCATGGCTCTAATGTGGTTTCTCTGGTTGATACTTCCTGTTATGTTGATTCCTATGCCGTATGGGCCAACATTCTATCCACTATGTAAGCTTTGTGGTTGTGATTGGTTACCTCAAGCTAACTTGGAATTGGCTTGCATATCTTTTACCCCACAAATTTATAAGGATACTTAGTCAAGTTATAATCTTGACTGTTCAGAGTTATTGGATTGTGTGATCAATAGTTCTATGTTTCTTTGTGGTTGGTAATTGAACTCTTTTCTCACACTGTTTCTGTTTGGCATATTCTCTACATGATGATGACTATAAAGGTGATGGATGAAGCTCCAATGAGACCTCTTTTAGTCATAGTTACACTGATAGAGTCTAACTGTATCATTTGTGATATCTTGTTTTGCTTTGCCAGACTTGAGGACCGCATGTTTAAATTCTACTACTAAAAGCATTTGTCCCTTGTTTTTCTAGTTCTTTAAATTTTTTATTTTAACCCCAGCTCTTCTTCTGGTCCTTTTATTCAAGGAGTTGCCACTGGCACGTTTCCTTAACGGATCAATATTTTCTTGGAGTTATTGTCACTGATGTCACTTCTGTTAAAGTGCTTCTGGACAGTAGTTTTCTTTATGTCTCAGATATCCGTTGACCCTAATTGATGAAATACTATTTGAAGCTATGGGCTAACACCCAAATGAAGATTCTTGTCATAGTTACTCTGCTAGGGCAATATCAAGTGACTACACTTGGCAAATTACATTTTCATAGCTGTTTTAATGTGTATTAATTTTTTTTTTTAATTATAATTTCTATCAGTATGGTCATTATCTATCCTTTTGCGGCAGAACAAAGATGTAACAGATGCAATTCAAAAGGTTGGTGCTGCTTATGATTGCAAGATTGTTGAAGGTGTTCTTAGCCACCAGCTGAAGCAGTTTGTGATAGATGGAAATAAGGTTGTACTTAGTGTCTCCAATCCAGAAACGAGAGTTGATGATGCAGAATTTGAGGAGAACGAAGTTTATGCAATAGATATAGTTACAAGCACAGGGGAAGGCAAGGTAATTGTGAACTTATAATCCAGACTTCATTCTTGCGAGTTGTGTTATTTTTGTGTCCTCAGTTTTCTGTGCATTATAAATGCAGCCTAGGCTGTTGGATGAGAAGCAGACAACTATTTATAAGAGAGCTGTGGACAAGAACTATCACTTGAAGATGAAAGCTTCTAGATTTATTTTTAGTGAAATAAGTCAGAAATTTCCTATCATGCCATTCACTGCAAGGTTCGTCAAGTTTTCACCTAATTGCTTAGAAATGCTGCTTTCTGGACCTGTTCTTTCGCTTTATGCTGCCCATACTCACAAAATTGTTTGTCATTTTCTCATCCTACAGGGCTTTGGAAGAAAAAAGGGCTCGATTGGGATTGGTGGAGTGTGTGAATCATGATCTCCTACAGCCGTATCCTGTACTTCATGAGAAGCCTGGTAAGAATTTGTTTGCCGTAGTATTGCCATTTGGCAGAACCATTATTGAATTTATTTTTATATGGTGGATTGGTGTTAACAATTGTACATCTTGGACCATGGTTTTGCAGGTGATTATGTTGCTCATATCAAATTTACAGTTTTGCTAATGCCAAATGGTTCAGATCGGATCACGTCTCATGCTCTGCAGGAGCTGCAGCCCACCAAGACAATAGATGATCCCGAGATTAAGGCCTGGTTAGCCTTAGGAACCAAGACTAAGAAGAAAGGTGGTGGGAAGAAGAAGAAAGGTATTAAAAGTGGATGAGTAAAAAATTAATCATTAGTAGTTGAAAGAACCGTTCTACTCAAATTTCTGCAACATTTTGGTTTAGAATTGAGCCCAATGATTTTGAATTGCAGGTAAGAAGGGTGACAAACCTGAGTCGACAGAAGCTGAGCCCATGGACGCAACAGAAGGTGCTGCAACCCAAGAATGAGTCTGTTTATTTTTTCCCCTTTTCTTTCTCCAATTTTGGTACTCTGTTTACCTGTATCTGGTTGGTTAAGTTTATTAATATAAATATTTAGACAATGATTCTAATTGTGTTTGCCACCGTTGGATGCCATCCGTTGTAATCTTTTTTTTTTTTTTTGGTTATAAATGCTTTTGTTGACAATATAAAAGAGAAAAGCTTAATAAACCAGATTACAAGCAGACATTTTGTAAACTAGTAAAGCCCCTCTTCCATTAGCAATTTGATATTTCAACATCAAGTAATGGGATGTGACATTGTTTATGTCAAGTAATTGTTACGGAAGATGGGTGGTCTCTTCTCCTTTTCTCCCCTTAATCAATTAAGGTCAATTTTTGGGCAAAATAATTGCAAATGGTGCAAAGTAGAATCGAAAGTTTAATTGTAGATTGTACAAGGATGTATAGAAGGTGAAAATAAATGGGGAATTTAAGCTTTGATCTTAATTATGTTGTTGCACCGGCGTATATTTATTTTTAATGGCTGAATTGAAATTAATATATATAGTTAATTTACTTTGAAATGTCAGTTACTCGTTGAAGTTTTATTAATTTAATGATTCATAATTTGTTTATAAATTTGTATAGAAAGTGTGGTTGCGTGACCCTAATCCTAATTATTATATTTGAATTATTGATATTACTATCTGGCCATTAAAAAAAAGGTATAATCAAGAATGTGAAATTGAAAAAGGGGGTTAAGGGTTGTACAATGTTAGGTCAAGAAATTGCAGACATAGTACGGACTGAGGCTGCATCAACAATCATGGTCACACCTGCTGTTACCGTATCCCTCGGAAATTTGCATCTTCCAAAATGACGATTCGCTCCCAGTGTTAACATCCTGAATCTTTGACGAGCCTGTTTAGCGAGCATAAACTTAAAAGAGGGTTTCTTGAGTATGGCCTGTTGATCTACCGTTGCGAGTTTGTATACAAAGTTTCAGATTTCCCCGACGTTTTAGATTGCCAGTATTGGATTTACATGATCATTCAATTTTGTTGGAAGAGTTAATCCCATGTCAAATGTCAGTGCAAGTGGAGGATAGCTGATTCCTCTTTCCTTTCTCCCTCGAAGTTAGATTCGCATGCTTCTGTTGAAGTTTTTAGAACGTGTGTTAAATATAGAAGATAATGGGTTTTAATCCAAGTCTTACTTTTATTTAATAATCATACATACTCGTACGCTTCTCTCGAAGTCTTTATAGTGTGTGTTAATGAAAAACTAATGAATTTTAAGCAAAATCTTAAATCTTTTTTAATAACCTAAACAAATAACTTGATAAACATCAGAGAAAAATTTAAAGTTTGACTAACCCGTAAAAGGAATTAAAATTCATACATTTCTCTCACGTTCACTATATTTAATATTTTTTCAAGGTTCTTTCCTTGCGTCAAACACCTGTAATGTCTTTTTGATTGGATAATGATCAGGTCAAACATTTTGCTTGTTGTATGCTCATAGTGGCATCTGAAACAACTTAGATGTTGCACGTTAAAATAAAAAATTAATAATCTGACAATACTATAGCATTTGGAATTACAGCTTACGCAGGGACGAAATCAATGCATCACCTTGAAGAAGGCCAGCAAGAGACAACTCTATTGATTCTTTTTTCACTCTCGTTGCCACTTAACGTTAGAACTAAATGGCAACTTACGCACTAGAGCTTTTCACCTACAAAGACTGAGTAATCAATTACATGGAGAAACAAGACAGCTCAGGCTTTCCAGAACTTCCTACATAGTAAAATTGGTATAAAGTGTTAGCTGACTTCAATTTTAATTTTAAAAAAATGAACGTTGAAAAGCAATCTGTTGAGTTAGCTAACAGCTAAGAAAACTCTGTATACATTTCTTTCTTCCCTTGTTTCACTTTCACAAATATTGACAATTCTATAGACTCGATGCCGCCTTAATCCTTGTTTGCCTTGAATATGCAGACAAAAGGACCAGCAACCTATTTACAGGAAACATATACAAATTAAATTTAATATATGAATGAAATCAACACCCAGCCCACGCAGCTACGAAAGAAATACAAAGAATGTAGAAACCACCAATCCAAGTCACAAAAGCTTCAACACCCACCTGCCCAAACAAATATAATATGCTTAATTAGACGCTTAAGCCAATGAACGATTATAACCAAATATTCCCCATGAGAGAGGGGTTTAAATGGTTGGTTGAAACATACCTTACTTTTCAGTTTATGGAAATAACAGAAAATTTTAAACGCCCTGGAACATGACCAACTGAGAGAGATAGACGTTAGCCACCATGGCTATGGCATCTTCAACGCCTGCTTCAATTGTAAAAATGCAGAACTATCCATTCTACTAATGGCTGAATTAAAGGATTCACCATGAAGGGCAGCACATGTTTGAAGATTGTCTCTCACCGAGTTTTCTAGCGACAACTGGTTGACAGGGTCTGAAAACTTGATCTGAAAACAAGAAAGAAGAGATCCATTAGAAACTAGTAACTAGTCTACTTAATAAACCACCCGTATAAAGTATTTTCAAGTAGATTGAAGAAGAATGTTCACCTGTCTCCTTCTCAACTCTTTACTTGGTATTGTGCCCTCACAGTGATACCTGCTGGAGCTCATATTGTCACCACTGCCATTCATCATTAAAATTATGCGTAAAGATTTTGTTAATTCAGCAAATAATTATTGCTAATCTAAGTAAAATACGTCAAGTTATAATCATCAAGTATCTAACCTGGACTCTTCTTCAGTTAAGTCATCATTTCCACCCAAAATTACACTTGTACATACACTGCATGTATAAAATAAATTTGTTGTATGAAAGGTTATCCAATATCTGTCTGCAATTAAGGCATCAAATTCAAGGGTGCTTACCTTAGGATCTGATCAAGTTTTTCAAGAACTTGAGGTAGTCTAATTGTCAAAATTATAGAAAGAGCCAAGCCAAATATCTTCTTTTGGACAGAAGATGTATTGTCGACCTGTATATGGACATCAAGTAACAATAATTACAATTAAATAAGAGCATGAACGTAGCTCATTTTAAATGCAATATGAAGGAAAATTGTCCTAATTATATCGCAAGTCCCCTTGTAAGAAAATCAATTTAGGAAATAAACGTTAACTGGAGCATTACAATCTTTCCTCGTATGAACTTGTATCACACAATTTAACAATCATGTGTGAAGCATGAAGAAATTATGATGTTAAAGAAGTATGTGGGTATAAAAATCAAAACTTCCTGAGTCAAGGAAACTCATGGAGTCTAATAAAGAATAATTTCTAATTGAAACCTAAATTATAAACTGCCTACAGCTTTGTAACTCAATGCAGCTCTTGATGTTTAGACCATATGCATACAAGTCAAAATAATTCAAAACACTAAAAAGGAACAGCTACTTCTACGATCTCACAAAGTATCCTTCATAGAGATGGTGCTCTACTGACCTTGTCAAGCCATATGTCAACCAGACAAAGTAGTATATTTTCTTCGACTGGAATACCCGCCTGCTGGAGCAGTAATGAAAGTGATGGTTCTGAAGTTAATTGGGCAATGTAATTGGTATTCATCACCAAAACCCTTGCTAGAATAGCAGCTGAAGATGCTTTAACAGCTGTCTTAGAAGGATCATGGTCATCTCCTCCACTCAAACATATGACAATCAATTTCTGGCAATGTTGAACCAGATAAACCAGCTTGTTAAAAAGCTTCCAAAAGGCATAATTAATTTTTAATAAAAATCATAAGATTGCATAGGCAAAGAGTATCACTTACTTGTAAAGTACTGGCGATCAATGGGGGCACCTCAACAGGAAAACACTGCAAAAAACAGTGGAACCAGTTAGTTATTACTTATTAGTCACTGGATATTAGGTTATAACCTAATTGTCACTGACTATCATAAGCACACTCTAAAGACTAATGGAAATCGAATGACTTTATTTTATTTCTGTTGGAAACTAAAGACATAAATTGTGTAAATGGAATTCTCACCGCATACAATATCAGGAATATGAAAATAAAAATAAACTAAATTTAGAAGGCTATATTCGGGTATGAAACTGTTCAAGTTTAAAAGAATCTTATGAAGCAAACTGTTGAAAGCTAATGGCAATATTGAAATTGATATGCAGAAAAACACCACAGGGTTCTTGAATCCTGGACCAGTTCACAAGGTAAATTCTTATTATTAAGCAAACAGTGCTGGGTGCCAAACAATTTAAACATTTTGTTTCCAGAAGATTCACTCTTTCAAGCACAAAGCACCTGTATGAGAACATCAATGACTGGAAGAGTTGTAAGCAGCCCTCTATCGTTAACATTTCCAACAACCAGATCAAGAAGTTTAGCAATATTGGAGGCGTGCATGCTTAAAAATACAGTTCCACCCAGAATAATGTAGCCCTCAATAATGTTGACAGCAACCTGCAAATATATTACAAGTCAAATTTTTAAGCAAAAAAGGCTGACAGAACAGCCATGTATGGCTACCCTAGAGCACTTAGATGCTGATTAAAACTTCTACAAACAAGAGAGTATAATCATATATTTGAGGGAGTCAGTAGCCTCAGAGCAAACCAGCACTGAACCAAAAAAATTAAAAAAGTTGTAGAAATGATGCTTCAAAGGTCTATGAAGTTATCTCTTTACATTGAACACCACTACCTGGTGAAGCCAAATATAAAACCAAAATTGCAATAAAAACTCAATTGCTCAAAATTGAGCTCCTAAAGATGTTCAATTAAAGGCAGTTACAATCATATAAATCCTTGACACTTCCATTTTCCATCTTCAAAAAGGTTTTGGTTAGAAAGAATGGTAACTTATTTCCAACTGGGGTTGCAACTACTCCAAGGGCTTCTCTTCAGGCTTTTAACTTTATTACAGAGGTTTCAAACCAAAGAAAAACATATTAAGACGTTCATGGCTTCTTTTAATGTTGATACACAATGATCACGCTGACCTTCTAATCCCAATTGACAACATTTAAAATACAACTTCAATTTAAACAAAGTTTTTATTCTAGACAACTTTAAACATGATCCCTAAAAAAAATATGCTCTTATTAGTAATAGACACACCATAAAAAAAGTTATATGGTCAAGTCCTAACCTGCAAGTGATCAAAACTTCTTTCCATGATTTCCATTAGACAAGGAAAGTATGCTAGTAGTTGAGGCACCATTGCAGGAGCATGAGAAAGTGCGGCTTCCCACAACTGCAAAATTGTGATTGTAGCATTTAGCATTGTTTGTCTAAGGACAGAGGAAGCCAGCTAAATAACAGAATTGGTAAACTAACCAGCATGCTGTCCTCGAGAAGATTTAGTTCATCTGGACTATTGATATCGATTCCCCTTTGCAAAATGGGGAGCAACATGTTATAGCAACGGGGTGATTGATCGCCAAGTGCAATCACAAAGTGTCGCAAAGCAATAAGAAGCTGAATCTGTAGAAGGCTCTCACCAGAAGATTCCTCCCAAACCTTTCCAAATTCGAGAAAATTATAAAATCCAAAGTGAGAGATACTCTTAGCTAGTGCAGTGTATGACCAGTCTGATAAATTACCATTTAACACTAGAAGATAACTGAAGTTAACATATTTCACACTGACAATTAATAATTTCCGGAGGTATACTATTTACAAGAGTAATAGGAGAAGATGATAAAGATATCTTAAATTCTCCAGATTATTGACAATACATGTGTCATTAATAGAAAACAATTCCAGTATGATATGAAAAAGGCAATTTCTTTCTCTTTTTTACACCTTTCAGGCAAAGAAAAGAAATCATTGACAATGAAACGCCAAAGTCAATTATATTATTAGTTTCAAAAAATTGGAAAACGACATATTATAGTAGAAGGAATTCAACACTGGGTCCAAGTGTTCCCAATGTTTTGTAAAGGAGTGTATCAATGTAAGATATCCATAATAATCCACACATTTAAGAAATTCATGTACCTTCTGAAAAAATTGCACCAACTTGTCTGCATATGGAATGACTTCATTGACATGTCCAATAAGAACAGAGATCAGATTTAAAACCTGAACCTGAGATCAATAGAATAGAAGCAACTTCAGACTAAATGTCAAGAATGTATGTTTCAGCATCACAGAGAAGTTAGATCAAAATTAAGTTATATGTTATATAATATTAGGATTTACTTGTACAAAATCCTAACCTATTGCTTTTCCCCCCTTCTTTTCATTTCTTTTCTTCTTAATAGAAAATTTGTCCAAGGATTGTAGAGTACTTGAAGCAGGATATTTTCAAGAAACATAATTCCAGGAATTTGTGCTCTCTAAAACTCTTAATAAAAGAAAAAAATCCAATTCAAATTTTCATATGCAAAGTAAAATTTCTATTTACCTTTGAGTCAAACTCTTGAACTTCCTCAACCAACTTAAAACATGATTCCCAACAAATAGGAAGTAGGTCAGTAAAATCTCGTTCTGAAAAGTTGGCATCTTCAATATGCAAGCACAAAGACCGACAGGCTGCCAGCTAAAACAACAAATGTGCAAATTCTTTAGTCGAAAATGCTGTAATGAAATTTCAAAAGAGAAGAATCTCAAAACTGTATGGGAGGAGCAAGATAAGTGATTTGCATAAAAAAAAGTTTAACTTATGAACTATACCCTGACAGAAAGGTCTTTATCCATTAGCAATTTGATCAAAGCACAGTATACTGCTCTTTTTGTGTCATCTTTAATCTGCCAAAAGAGAAAACATTAGAAAGACAACTTTAGTCTGACAAGAATACGTATCAAAGAGACATCATACATGAGTTGACCATAAGAGTTCCCAATATATTCCCCTAATAAATTACAACAATTTTGACATTGCAAGGCTCCAAATTTACGGAAAGACCTCTCATTAAAAGTACCATCATAGAACTCTAGGATACATTTCAAAGAAACATTGTAACAAGTTGGCTCATCAAAGCTCTGTCCTCATGTTGCGTACCAGTCCCTTGATAGGAGACAAGTGTACAATATTTTTCTATTTTTTATTTTCTAGGATAACATGCAAAATCAATTAATCTTCACACACCATAGCCTCCAAAAAGTTTAATAGAAGTTATTACTTTAAAAAAAAAAAAAAATTATTGCTTGTGTAGAGTGGCAACTCCCCATCATCACATCTGCTAGTGCACTTATTTGAAAAGAAAAATTGATAATTATTAAATTGTGGTACTATGAAGCTAATAAATTTGTGTTACCTCAGAAACCCATTGACCCAAAATTAGCGCAACCTTCCGATGGATGATGTGTAGATTTGGATGCTCATTTGACAGCTCAAGGGATAAAGCACCATTAAACCTATAATTGATAGTTCCAAGTAGAAGAGTCAGGTAACTAAAACAATCCACAGGAAGGTGCAAGAATGCTCTTCAAACTATGACTAAAATGTAGTGCAACCAGAAACTTCAACAAAAGATTATAATGAAACATTAGCTAATTTGCATCCGAATTAATGAGAGTCCCATATAAAGCTGAGAGAGAAACAAGTGTTTTCAGATGTAAACATTTCTTTTTTCTCCTCACTGAAGAACAATTTTTCAATCTTTTTCATTCTAATTCCATGTCGTGCACGATCAAAGTTGAAACAGCTACAGTTTCTCCAAAAAACTGGTTTCTCACTGATGGCCAACATTGTATTCATTAAAATCTAAATCTAGCACAATGTTCAATCATATATATTTTTTCTGTTCTTCTTAGTCTTCTCTCTCTTCGTACTGCTCCCCAACCCACCACTTTCTTTTTTTATTTTTTATTTTTAAATTAATGAGGGGAGGGGATATTAGTGCAAATTAAAATTCTGCAAACATATGAATCGAAAATATTTAGAATTTGTAACAGTAGAACAAGTGTGCACATGTGTGGGAACACAGGAAAACCCTCACAAAGATAAAAATAGGATACCAGTTTTGAGTTACAGATGATTTTACAACCAATCCCAGTTCTAGTTGCAAAAATACCACAGATAAAACAGAGGAAAATACACACCAATCTGTAAAGCTCAGATAGTTTGAAAGCTCGTAATAAACATAAGCTGCAGCACCATAAGCAGCATCCTTAAGAAGCAAGCCTGGAGTGATTTCAGTAACTGAAGTTGGGCAACCATTCATTGCCTCTTGAAGAATAGACACCACAATAGGAGCTAGCAGCTGAAAAAGACAAAAAATAAACAGATTATAAAATCAATGATATTTGTTGTCAGAACACAAGTGTACGTCCACTAAAACATAAAAAATTGAATGTTACCTACCTGGCTATGGTTTTCAAACAATACAATGTACAAAGCTTCAGCACAAGGCCTTAGTTTTTCTGTCCACTGAATCATATCCTGCTCATGATGAAAAGACTCAGGGTTCTGATACCACTCCTCCAAGTCACTTGTAGTTAGAACAAAATACCTGTTGAAACATCAATAGCATACGTTTGTGTTTGAATACAATAGTTAAAACAATACAACACCACAGGCACACAATGGTTAGAAATGCAACAAAGCTCTTTAACGCTGGAAATGTTATGTTTTGAGTATAACCTAGAAGACTATTTATTTATGTTAACAATTACTCCCTACAGAATTGTAAGGAAAGTCATAAAATGGAAGCACTAATTTCACCCATTGGCTTCTCATGTCCAAAGATGTCAATTGCTCCAGTGATTAAACCTCAAAGTCTGAATGACAGGCTCACCAATATCACCCTTGTATCTAACTGCAACTGTCAGTCTACCATGACTTGCCACCACAATTTTTGTTCCGAGAAGCAGATAACTGATGCTATGATGATTATTAATTAAAACATGGGAGTGAGTAGGTAAAGGATGCAGGAAAAGTTAGTGTTCAAAATAAAAAGTGAGAGATTAGATGATTACGTTGATTAAGTTTTTCCAAGAAATTTTCTTGAATGTAAATGCCTTAAGACTGAGAGGACAAGTAACAAAATATTGATAAATTGCCACTATGGTGAACTAGTGCCACAGCCACACATTGTTTCCTGCAAACTGAGCATTTCTCAACGATTGTCTCAGCGGGAAATAACCTGAAGTGGAAAGTCCTATCCCCGGCTAATCTCAATGTCAACCACCCAACAGTCCTTAAATACCCAGGATCATATATGGGAGGCAACAGTATGTAGATGCATTGCAAGGAAAACCTAGACTTGAATGATGTATATGTGGGACAACCAAGCAACAGCAGAAACAATTTTTTGTTTGATTAAATTGTGGTTTCTTTTATTGATAAGAAACAGTAGAAACAATCATAAACCCGCTGACCCCAACATCAAACACTATCAACAAAGTTAAAGAACACAACAGCCTTTTTTTTTGGATAAGAAACATAAAGATATGTATAAATAGTGTAAACAAGAACAAGTGTAGACCTGGCATCTGCACATACATTTTTTTTTTTTTTTGATAAGGCCCAAAATTTATTAATTGAAAAGCAAAAAGCACACAAAAGTGAACCAAAGCCCACCAAGAGAAAAAAAGAAAAAAAAAAGAGGCTACAAGACAAACACACTACAAGCACACAACAACCCAATCCCTTTAAATAACGAAGAGAGAAATCCCTTCAAATTGCTTAGTAATCAAAGCCCATAATGAAGCAAGAGAAAGAACTTTTTCCCAAAGCATCTCCTGACCTTCCAACATAGCCTCCTCTAAAATTCTTTTATTTCTCTCCATGCATAAAACCCAAAACACAGCGAAATCACATCTCCACTGAACAACAACTTTCTCTCCTCTGCCAAACACATGGTGATATTCAATGAACAAAAAGCAGCACAATTTTTTGGAATAACCCAGCTAATATTAGCCTTTCCAAAAAAATTATGCCACAAATTTAAAGCAATTGGACAATGCAAGAACAAATGGTCCAAACTTTCAGAACCCTTTCTGCATTAAACACCAGTTCAGACAAAGATACATACTAGGCCGTTTGGATTGAATAAGATCAAGTGTGTTAACCTTTCCATGGGAAATCAACCAGGAGAAGAACTGAACCTTAGAAGGGACTTTAGCCTTCCAAATAAAATCAGCAGGAAGAAAATTAATCCAAGAACTGTCATCAATCAGCCAAGAAAAAAAAAAAAAGGATTGTTAGAAAAACGTCTGGAAGGATCCAGCTTCCACGCCCTAAAGTCATCCTCCAATTAACCAAGAAAGCATTCTCAACTAAAGAAAGGAGATAAAATAACTTGTTGACTTCTCTATCCTCCAAATTTCTTTTGAACTCAAAATTCCAACCAAGAGAATTATTCGAGGACACCTGCCTACTTTCCATAGACACCTCGTGAGGTCTAGAAAGGTTATAGATTCTAGGAAAGAGAGAGAAAGAAGAAAAGGAGAATCTCCCAACGAACCATCCTCCCAAGACCTAAATCTACTTCCTCTACCAACAACATTTTTTAAATGACTAAAAAGAATAGGGTAAATATGAGAAATAGCCTTCCGAGGACTTTTAGAGAAACCTCTAGTTACAATGATAGAATCCCACAAATTTTCATTAAGCCCAATAATACTCTGTTATAACCTCATGCCAAAGGGAGCTTCTTTCTAAGGGATACCTCCATAACCATTTTCCTAATGAAGCAACATTCTTCTTCAATAATTGCCAATTTCTAGACTTCCTTTAACTTTGGGACAAGAAAATAAATTCTTGTTAACAAGATGCATATAAAGGACAAAGCCATACAAACTACTTTTCCTGAACTTACATACTAAGGAGGTTATGATCAAAATGCATAAAAATAATGTGCATAAATAAGAGTATTATATCAAATGCAAACTAACACATAGCAAAGTTTATCTCTCAAAATTATTAATCTAAGACAAACTAACACAACAAAGTTTATACCTCAAGATTTTGTATAATAAACAATTCAATAGGCAACAATCAGAGGCCAGAATATCATTACCTTCTTATCAATACATTGCACAGAAGAACTATCCGTTCACTAGGCAGAAGGGAAGTCAGGACACCACCAACAACATTGGAAATGTTTTTCTTCATCTGCTCTAGTGTAACCCCATTTTCATCCATCACCCGGCCAGTAAGACTTGGTTTGTATTCTTTACATTCCAGCACAGATTTCACCATTACCATACACTGAATCAGGAATTGCTCAAATGACAATATCTCTGGTTCAGGGTCTGTTATCTTATTTAAACAGAAATCCACGACAGGTGGAAGGACACACTTATCACCAAATGTATAAGGATGTCTTCCCTGAATTGCAACCAAAACTTTCATTAATTTGGTGCATGCCCTCTTTATGAAGTCCCAAAATTTATGATGTCCCTTCTGAAAAGATGAATCTGCAAACAAAAGTTACACCTGTAAATAAGTTATACTTGCAAGTTGCAACCACTGAGAATCTGTATATTTAAAAGCCAAAAACCAAATTTAACTGCTGGACAAAAATTTTGAGCAGGCATCTCAATTCTCATGCAAAAAAAAAAATAAAAAAATAATAATAATAATAATAATAAAATCAGTGTGTACATGTATGTATATAAAATGACCATGAGAGAATAAGAGAGATATCTCACAGTACGGAAGAAATGACTGGATGGCACTCAAGAGCACAGGACAGACCTCCTTGACTGGCCCTACCTCCTGAAAGAAAAAAGAAAAAGCAAGTTAAAACACTCCACTGCCAAATTAACAAGAGAAAGAAAAGGTGCATCCAAGTAAAGAGAGAAAAAAGTAGATAACTTACCTGCATGCATTTTGCATCACTCTGAAACCCCGAGATTATCAATTGGCGTATTATCTTTAAACACAGTAACCATCTCTCACATGTTAGATAAAGTTCATCATTACGTTGCTCCAAAGCATTTGAATTATAGTTTTGGGCAACAGCAGAGAAACCATGTAATATCGTCTGCACATCACTCTGCCAAAGATGCCAGCTATAATCAAAGAGATGAGATGATATCTGTCAAAAAAAAAAAATGTTAATATATAGCTATCATCATTTGACATAGGATAGTAATACTGGCTGCAAATTGGACACATGCTAAGAGACATATAGCTGTTAAAGAGATGGTACAAATGCAAATCTTCGACAGTCGCAACATAATTCTACTGCCACTGGCATGTAATTTTCTGTCAAGCATGGACAGCCATAAAAATCCATTAAGTTAATTTTAAAAGGCAATTTCTTGATAAGACATCTGCACTTAATAACATGCACAACTATTGTCCTACAACACACACATAAAGTAGATAATTAATCATTCAAAAGATAAAGAATGTCAAGAACTGAAAGTTGAGCATTCTTTAGAACCTTCTCCAAAAATATAAAATGTAACAGAGCAACACCAAATACAGAAAGAATCCCCCAGGAAGGCTATAGAAACCAAAGATTGAATAAGATAAGCTACCAAACCCTGCCTGTGAAACTAAAGGTGTCCTCTAAACATTTGGGGAGCAGGAACCTACCAATTGGCCAGCCTTCTTATTGCATCTACATTTCCTTGGGGTGTCAAAGTCAAAGTTTAGTGGGTCAAAATTGTCTCTGTATTTCTTCATTTGACCAATTTATAGAAGAAATATTTCACGTCACTAAAACCACCTATTCCATTTAGCAGCACAATGCTGATGGCAGCCAATACAGAAGATAAATGAAGGCCCAACAGAAACCCCTATAATCCAGTAAGAAAATCCTTCTAACTCTTGGGCTAACACTACATTTATTTGCCACCATCAGATGCAACCATAGAAAGGAAACACTTAATGGATTGTGAATGTTTCATAAGATGTCAACAGGAGTGTGATTACATGATTCAAGCCCATGCTGGCAGGGTCCAAACATGCTGATGAAACTTAAACACCTTAGCCAGGTGGCGTCTTCAACCAAATAACTCAAGACACTTTAATGGATAAGATACTATACAACTGTAATAAGTAGGATAAATTCTTACTTTTGCAGGAAAAGGACAAAAAATAAGGGGGGAAAACAAGCATAGATGACACAGAAGTCTATACCTCTGCAAAATTTCTCTGGTCTGCAGTGAGACGTTTAGTGGACAATTCCTTCAAGGTTCGAAAAAGAATCATAAAAATCCTATGGGAAGAAAGAACATCTGCCACTTGAAGTTGTTGTGCTAAAGCAGAAAAGAGCTCCGGCCTAGAGAAATTACATGTTATATGGATCAATACATACAGTTAGCTTAATGAAGGAACACTTAAGAAATAGACAATAACAATCAAGAAAAACATACTACTGCTGTTTAAATAAGGTTATTGTTTAGCAATATAGTTGATCAAGTGAGAATCATATAAACTTTCTGTAGCAATACTCTTACTATCTTGCATCTCTCAGTCTCTTACATGTTTCTTACTCTCCCTCCTGTACTGCCTGTCTATACTCCCCGTCCAACACACACGCACATACATTTTTATTTTTGCACACTCGCATGTGCATTACCCTCTTCCATTTTGAATTCATCATCAGTTATTGCCTTCTTAACAATTGAATGTACTGTTTTGAGGGTTGAAGGGAGGGTGGCCAACGCGGAAGACAAAAATTTATGAAACTTAAAATTTTTGCTCTCTGAGTTTTGATTAAAAAAAAATGTATATCTTGATATATAGCTTAATCTTTGAAAAAAAAATTAATAATAATAATCTTAAAGCTTAATGTAATATTAAGCTCGTGAAGAAGAAAAAAAAAAATGAAAAATCACATGCTTACAAGTTTGGCACTCAAAATGAAAAACTCTTACAATTGCATGGGAGGATGTATCTAATATACCCAAAAAGAACATGTGAGAAATACATCATGATAACATTGTGAACTAAGAAATACTGAGTGAAAGAATTACCATTCTCTAGGATAATCAAAGCGAGCAATTTTGGATATAAGAACAGCTAGCATTTGAGCTATCTGGGTAGAAACAAAATGCATAATAACAAAATCAGCATACTTAAGAGCTAAACTCAAATGATTTGATCAACTGATAAATAGGAGATATACTGTACTTATAAAATAAAAGCTTGTAAAAAAGGAACGATTGATTTCACACTTGAAGGAATAATAGAATACTAAGATTTATAAAGCACCTGATAGTTCTCTTCTCTCAGGTGCGACAACAATTTTTTTCTCAAATGCACTTTCTCCTCGGTGCTTATTCCCCTGCGCATAAATCCTCGAGTTACATTCCATTAAAAAAATAATAATATAAACAAGCCTAAAATACTTGCCATTAAAGTCCAATGCTTTTGCTAGTAAAAATCTAATTTTAGAAAACAAAAAATAAAGTTTCTAGAAAGTCTAACAACGATTAATATCTTACGAAGAATCACGTCTATTCCTCCAATAGCGATTAATACTATTTTTGAAGTACACAGAAGCCATTAATCGAACATCAACCTGAGAAGCTAAATCCTTAGCAGTAATCACTTCCTGCATGAACACATAAACCACATTGTATGGAAATTAGAAACCAAAACGAAACTAAAACCCTAGAAACACAAGAATCGAAGGTAGTACCATGAGGCAAGAGCAGAAACCAGGTCTGCTTTCAGACTGAGAGAGCGCCGCCTCGGCCGGTTTGCGAATGCTCTCGTTGCCACTCATTGAATTAGCAAGCAACGTGTACAGGGCCGGTAAATCAGAAGCTGATAGCGCCATGACTGCCGTCATAAAAAACTCCCTCTCTTACAAACTGAGTAGTTAGGCGAAGTGTCTGAACCGAGTTGGTGAGTTGGATCGGTCAGTCGTGAGACCTAAAGAGACAGGAAATTTCTATGGTCAGAGATTACATGAATCTTGAGAGCTTTGTTTGTGTGAGAATTTGTTAAGATTGTGATTTACTTTTTCCCTTCTTTTCTCTGGCGAAAAAATAAAATGAAATGGAAGAAGATAGTCTTCGTTTGCGTTTAGCTTCATATGCATATATAGTGGTGCGCCTCTACCAGCCTGGAGAATGAGGAGTTTGATGATTCTTGTTGCATGCGGAGGGATCTACTGTCTTTACGGTGGGTACGCAATCAAAACTGTCCAGTGACATCCATCAAATAAACCTTTCCTATTATTACGTTGATCTATCGACTTAGGAGGCTGACAGAGACAAAACTAGTATCGAACTGTTACCTTCGCTATTAATCTCAGTAATGGTCAATGGTCATTGAACCTGGGCCCTCTCATGGGACTACAGGGTGGTCTGTCAAGCCAAGCACTGGATTAAGTTTTAATTACCATGATTAAGGGTGTAATTACCAATCAATGGTTCAAATTCAATCTCTTGAACATAGGAACGTATGTCAAAGGTGTGAGGGTAAGAGATATCCCTCCAGCAACGTTAGATGCTACATTGAGAGTTTGGCGTGATAAATACATAGACACCCTTGATACGACTGAACAAAGTAACAAATTTCTTTTAAATTTAAAAAAAGGAATATGGACAACTGTAAATTTGACTAAAATAATATAGATATACATAGATTTTTGTTAAGACTTTTTACTTTTATTTTTCTTATTCAAAAGTTAACAAAATATAAAAAGGTTCCAGATAAATTTCATTAATCATATCAAATCTTGACATGTTTTATTAATCATAAAAAAATCTTTTGTTATATATATATATATATATATATATATATATATATATATATATATATATA
>JANKKB010003468.1:22370-35398 GCA_026225775.1 Bursera palmeri
TTGGTTTTTTTTTTTTTTTTTTTTGGTTGACAAAGCTTTGCGATATGTATTTTTTGTTTTGTTACTTTTTTTTTTAACAATTTTGAAAGGAGAAATTGGAAGTGAAACAATTTGGTGAAGGGTAAGCTTGGGTTTTTTTGTTTTTTTTTTTGTTTTTTTTTTGTTTTTGTTTTGGGGTTAGAACCAATGTCGGTTGTTGATGGTGAGTCGAGGTGCTGCCCTGAAATTCTACTTAGTTCCCTTGTAGTTAGATAGGACTATATTGGGTTCAATAAACCGTAGCTGAGTGGTATTTTATTTTCTTACTTTTTAAGTTTTCAATTTATTGGAAATTTTACTTAAGAATAAGAATTCCTTGGCAGGTTCTTGGGGTTGAACGGAATGCAAGCCAACGTGAGATTCAGAAAGCTTTCCACAAGTATGTCCCTCTTTAGAACCCAATTTTTTGTTACAGAGGTCATGGTATTTGATGCTGTTATTGATTATAAGTCATGTATTGTGCTGCATTAAAAAACGAGTTTCCTTAGTATACAAAAAGCATGATTGCTGTATTGACCGAATTGGGCATGGACAAAGGCTCTCAGTTTTGCCTTAGCCTGGATGAAGAGCCAGCCTTGAAGTGAAGGCTCAATCCTGGTTTCAGAGAGTGACATTGTTTTGCTATGCTAAAACAGGTCACCCTTGTGATGATTCGAGTAATGATGGTCCACATGGTATTTCTATGATGTCATGATTAGTGCAGGAGAACAGTATTCTGTTGCATTATAGTGTGTGTATTTGAGTTTAGTGTTACCTATTTAGCATTGTTTTAACATTTTACTGGTATCAATAAGCTAATATATAATATACCATTTAAATTAAAGCTGTTAATAACTCCAATGAATTCTGAGTGACGATTATGCATTTTCTATATTTTGATGTAGTTTACTAAGTGCTAGTGAGTATGAATAGCTGTAATTTGGTGCAGGTTAACTATTTATACTCTCTATGATCTTGAATTGCTAATTCACCAAAGGCCATTTAGGTCCTACTAGAGGATTCAATGTATACTTCTTGAGTGTTTTGATCTTCCCAGGTAGCGAATGTGCACAAGCACACCAAAACTATTGTTTGTCTCATTTTACTCACGCTTTGTTGAATATCTATCTTGTAGGCTCTCTCTTCAATATCACCCAGACAAGAACAAAAATAAGGGTGCTCAAGAGAAATTTGCGGAGATTAATAATGGTATGGAAAGCTTCTTATTTGATTCATATTTAAGTGCAGTTTTCTTAGCATCCGAATTCACTTAGTTGAAATGACTAATTATCATACAAATTATCAATCATCTGATAAAGACAGAAGTCTCTTCTTGTACCCTTAATTATTTATATTTCTTCTTGTTCATTGTTAGAAATTTAAAATTTTTTTTTTTTGGTTGTTTGATCAGCATATGATATTTTATCTGATGAAGAGAAGAGGAAAAATTATGATTTGTATGGGGATGAGAAGGGCAATCCTGGATTTAATGCTGGCTATCCTGGGGATAATGGTGGAAATACTTACTTCACAAGCGGTGGACCAGGACAAAGTCGGTTTACCTCCAGGCCTGGTGAATGGCAGAATATGGGTGGGCAGGGAAGTTCCCAATCTTTCTCATTTTCGTTTGGTGGCTCCAGCAGCTCAAGCTCATTTGGTTTTGACCTGGATGATATTTTCTCCGATCTTTTTGGGGGTAAAGCTAAAGGTGGGCAGCAATATGGTGGTTTCAGTGGTTCAACCAGTTCTCAATCTCGATCTAGGAGTTCCCCTAAGAGCATTAAAGCCATAAATTCTCAGGTCTTCAAGAAAGAAATAGCTTACAGAGGGATGAGTTGGCTTTTGTTATCTTACACACCCTCTTTGAAGGGAATCCAGCATTTTGAATCTATAATTGCTGAAGTTGCCAGTTCACTGGAAGGAGCTTTAAAGGTACTTCACCACTTGCATTTTCCATGTGTTGTTATTTGATTGTCTAATATCTTTGCAAATGATAATTTTCCGTTTCATATGACAGGTTGGAAGTGTTAATTGTGAAACTGAATCATCTTTGTGTAAGGAACTTGGCATAAATCCCCATAGAGCTCCCAGGATATTTGTTTATTCATACAAAGGTGATAAGGGTTCTTTTGTGGAGTACAGTGGTGATTTGGTTGCAAAAAATTTAAAAGCTTTTTGTCAAAGCCACTTGCCTAGATTTTCAAAACGAGTCAACCTGAACCATTTTGAGTCTTCCTCCGGTTCTCTGGAAAAATTTCCAAGGGTGGTGCTTCTTTCCACAAAAAAAGATACACCTGTGATATGGCGTGTTCTCAGCGGCTTGTATCATGAAAGACTAAATTTCTATGATGTGGAGGTATGTTATGGTGCTCATTAACTTGGTTTACTCTCTCTTACTTTAGGGTACTTTTGGGTTAGGAGGGAATTGAACCAGGATTGTGAACATGTTGTCATGAATTGGGTATTGGTTTCACATTTGTCTAACCTATGCTTTTGAACTAGAAAACTAGCTATCTAAAAATAGGCTTTTTATTTAAAAGTTGGGACTAATTGGTAGTGAAACATTGGTTTATAAGTATGAGGATTGAAGAATGATTACTGTTTACCTTAGTGCGGATAGCCAGACATCCTTTTTTTAAAATAATTTTTATTTAGTCTTGTTTGTTTTGCAAGTTGAAAAGTAATTTCTTTTTTATGTTTATGTTTATATAGGTTCATGATATTTCTAATCCAGAAGTTAAGAAGTTAGGAGTTGATTCCCTTCCGGCTATTGTTGGATGGTTATCAAATGGGGAGAAACACGTCCTAAAAACAGGAATTTATGTGAAGGATCTGAAATCTGCCATTCATGATCTTGGTGTATTGCTTGATGGTTTTGAAAAAAAGAACAAAAAGGCAGCTTCAACTCCCGCTGGCAACACAAATAGGGATTCAGTTGCGAATCAGATTCCTCTACTGACAGCCTCAAATTTTGACTCTATATGCAGGGAGGCAACTCCTGTTTGCATTATTGGTGCTTTCAGATCATCCAAAGGAAGGGAAAAGCTGGAATCCATTTTATTAAATGTGAGTGATATTTTACTCAGTATGATAAGTTTGTTGATTAGTTGGAAATAAGAATAGGGTTTGTAATTTATAAGTTGTTACAATTTCTTGTCTGCGAAAGAAATAGAAGATACCAAAGTATTGTTTAACATTCAGTATTTTATTACTGTACGGTACAGTGTACTCATTTGCTGCATGTTTTTGCTTTCAGGTCTCACAGAAATCACTATCCAGGCAACAGAATTCAGCCTTCGGCTCAAGAAGCTCCATATCCTATGCTCTTTTGGATGCTAACAAGCATTCATCATTTTTAAGTTCGATTGACAAATCAGGATTCAAATCACATGATAAGTTCTTGGTAGCCTACAAAACTAAGAAGGGGAAGTTTGCAGCATTTGTCGGTGAAGTGACCACAGAAGAAGTCGAGAGATTTATTGGCTCCGTGCTCAATGGGGACATCCAATTTACGAAGACAAGACAGAAGCCTGTGATCAAGTGAGAAGACAACCTGGTACCCGAGTTCCATGTACATATAGAATGGAGAGTAATAGTGTGAACAATTTTACACCAAGACAAAAGCAAATGATACAAAGTATCCGATGCGTTTCCTTCTTTCTACGGTGCTGTAACTCGCACTTTTGGTATGCTAGAAGAGCATGAGAAAAGAGTAGCGGGTATTTATATAGAGATGGGTTGGGAGAATTCCTTACCCTGTGGGGTTTTTGTTTTTGTTTCAACATAATTGTTAAAAATCTGTAATCTAATCATTTTAACATGTTAGTATGAATTTTAATTACCCTATTTTAATTTTCAAACCTCTCCCGCATCCTAGGGAATGTAGATACAACAAGGTTATGCAGTCAATACATATTTAACTCATTCGTTGAAGATAAAAACGAGAAGTTCGCATTCATTTAAGATAAAAACAAAGTTTGATCTTCGTATCAATATGAATGTTGTTCATGCTTTGTCACATCCAAATTGTTTAAAGTACAACAACGGCAATGCGAGAACTCGGTGGAAACGTTTCTCAAATGTAAAGACGACTTATTATTGTCACATATCAATAAAACTAGTTTCAATCAAGCTAAAAAAATAGTTTGAATATTTTCCTGATAGTAGCAATTATAAGAAGATCAATAAGCCAACAATTTCTTGCTTTTATTATTTTTATCAAAGTGGTAATTAATTATTGTAATTATTTCCCTGGTGTCGCGAACATCCTTCTGGTGAGCATGAAATTAGTATTTAATTCTCTATTCAATATTGGCGGGAACATGATTCCATCCAACATAAAAGTAATATTTTTTGTTGATGCGAAAGACTAGCACTAACCTATGATGGACATGTGTCTGCAAGGTAATGCCAAAATAACAAAAATGTCCTTGATGGTGGATGGAAACGCAGAAGGTAAAATGACTTCCAAATGTCTTTTGAAATATGGGTTCAGTGTTTGTAAATACGAGATGGTGATATGATAATATAATGATGATGGAGATGAGTGGATTTAGGAAGTGAAAGATGGGAGGAACTTTAATGGGAAGTTGAAGGTAAAAGAATCCATGCGCTGTGAGGGATAGATGAGCTTACTGAGAGGGTTGAAGTTGTCCTTGGTGAAGCGGAGACTTGGTGCTCAACTCAATAGGCGGAAAGAGACTATTAAGTTTGCTTGATGTGCTTCATCAGGTGGAGAAAAAACTTGAGTCTTAACCCAATAGATTGAGTTGAAGGGAAATACGAGTTTGCCTAATAGGCTTCTTCTGGTGAAGGAAGATTTGAGACCTAACTTAGTAGGTTGAGTTAAAGGGGACTACTGAGTTTGCCTAATGGACTCCTTCTGATGGAGAAAGGACTTGAGGCTTAACTCAGTAGATTGGGAAAAGGAACTACCGAGTTCACTTGATAGGCTCTTTTTGGTAGGATGAGGACTTGAGACTCAACTCAATAAACTGAGTTGAAAGAACTGTTAGACGATATATGTCCTAGAACATCATATTATAAATATACACGGTATATTCGGATTTATGTAATAAAGAAAATTATATATTTTTATCATTATTTGTAATTGGACTACGTTATGATAAAAGTTCATGTGATGTGAATATGAATGATTTGATTGTGAGATAGAAATCGATTAACTAAAATATAACATCATTAAAACGTCAATGGTCGAAGTACTGTCGAGACTAGACATCAACAGTACAGATAGACTAGTTTTACATTTGTACTGGTTATAGAAGTATAACAGTATGATTCTCACACATCAAAGTATTGGATACTTATGCAAGTGTATAGGGGAACACTGTTAGCTATTTGGAGACAATAACAGATTGACTAGACATGGCCCGATATGGAATCCTATTGATATGTTACCTAAGTGTCTATGGGAGGTCTATTCAGAGTAGGTGTAAGGAGTCCTTAGACCTGAGACTTACATCACCATCTCATATGGGGATTGGTTCGCTTTGATACTTGCGTGAATAGCTCTTTCCGAGTTAGAGAAATGCTCGTCATTGGGTGCGCTAAGAACTATTTAGGAGTAGGTGTAATGTCAAAATGAGACATGTCACTCCAGGTTTATAGAGATGATGTCACACTAGATTCGACAATGATAAATCATAGACTGGCTAGCATCCGAGGCTGTGATGAAGATTGTCCTCACTCACAGCTTGTAAATGAGAATCACACGTAAAATGAGGAATCGAATTGTGAGTCGTTATTAGGAAAGATATGTTTTATCCCTATACCACGTACGTGACATTTGAGATAAGATTGAATTATATAGAACTACGTTCGACAAAGGTTACGCGTAATTTCGAAGAATTGGGGGGCTTGGTGCTTTGCTATAAGCTAACCATGTCTTGTAAATCATGGGCTTGAAACTTGGTGTTCGGGAAAGCGGATGGTCTGCGTGTGATGATTTATAACTAACATATCTGAAAGTCTAATGGATCATACTTCGAAGATTCACCGATGACAGATTGATACGAGAGTTACGAGAGTGTTTTTCACCTAGGATAAATAGTGATTCATGAATAGTATTTTTTGCTATACTCTTCACACATGAGTTTAAAAGTTGTATAGGCCAATTTAGTAAATTGGATCACTAATTGGTTTTGGGCTTTGACATATAAAATGGATTGGGTCTATAAACAAAGGTTTGAAATATTACATTTAAACCCAAGCCTAAATTAGCCCAAAGACTAAAAAGAGAGAAAACAAACTAATTAGATTTAGTTGATACTTACATAGAATATTCTTGGAATCTTCTTTCGATTTTCTTGGCTAAGAACGGTTTGACTATATACTTGGCTATTATAAATTTTAATTAAGAAATTAATTAATTTGATTGATTGAATTTTTTTGCATGTAAAACACTTACACTTAAGTAGGATGTTAAGTGCAATACATTGAATGAAACAAAGTCTTCTCTCACTTGTTCAAGTCATTTCCGATTTTTGTTCTCTCTCCTTTGGAGAAAATTGCTCTAATTTTCTTCCTTTCTCTAGCAAGATTTATATCAATCTTAAGGTGTTAGAAGTACACACCATTGAAAGATTATTTTCTAATCACTTTGTGTTGTATATCTGTAGGATCTTGGTGACAAAATTGGTCATAAAGTTCAACCAATTTAGCTAAGGAGATTGTGAGTATTTCTTGCTTAATCTTGTATAATTTTCACCTAATTGCATGATCCTGTAATGGGAATTCAACAAGGACTACCAAGTTTGCCTGATAGGCTATTTCTGGTGGAGGGAAGACTTGAATCTTAACTTAGTAGGATGAGTTAAAGGAGACTACCGAGTTGACACGATGAACTCCTCCTTTTGATGGAGGAAGGACTTGAGCTCAACTTAGTAGGTTTAGTTGAAGAGGATTACCAAGTTGGTATGACAAACTCCTCCTTCTGATGGAGGAAAGAATTGGAGCTCAACTTGGTACGCTGAGTTGAGAGGAACTACAAGTTGAAAGTGATGTTTGACCTTGGTTGGACAAGCTTTTGTCAATCTTTGATAAGGCGGGACAAACCTTTGGTGCTTGAAAGTGATGGTTAAGTGGTTGGTCTCATTCTTCTTTTGTTTGGGACGGTGACAACTCCAAGAACTTTAATGGTGGTTAGTTTTAATAGCTCCAACATTTTGCAATATGTACTAGTGTTTAGCTCGCTTAGTGTTCTTCTTCAGCTTGAAGTAGTACCTCCACATTAAGCTTTAATGACGGTTCAAATAGCTCTAAAGTAACAATGGTGGCTCCTCAAATTGTAGATGGCTAAAAATCCTTCATAAAGTAGCTATAAAACAACAAATGATGGTTAAAGGATGCCAAGTTCATCAACATTAATCCTCTAACACTCAAGTTAGAATTAAGATTAACTTTATGTTGAAAAATGTAAGAAAGTAGTGCTTAAGCAAGTGTTTTCGTGGATGAAGTGATGAAACAGTAGCAACTATGATGGTTAGTATCAAAAGAGAAAAAATAAACCCTAGAAGTATCTTTTTAGGGATTGAAGAAGAAAAAAGAATTCTAAATCCCTTCTCTTCGAGGCACAAGTGACCTAGATTCTGACCATTTATTGTAGTGATGTGTCATGATTTAAAGAGCTCATGGATCTTCAAGATGATTCTTGAGTGATTCCGTAATCCTAATTTTCAGGTAAGAGGGACTGCCATATGTCACTTCACTTTTGATTGTTTTTTGTCAATCGTGTGTGATAAACCATTATTCACTATTGAGTTCAGGCTCAACTTAGTAGCCTATCAAAAATTTGAGTTAAGTAACAAGACCCGTCTGTTGATGCAAACTCAATGGACTCCGAAAGTGCTTAGAATGGTAGAATCTAGTTTAATGGTGTTTTCTTTTCGTTGAGGACTATGTGAGATAGAAGGTGGACCTACAGAGTTAATACCTCAACTTGTTAAGCAAGCACTTGGTGGCTCCCGTGGTTTTGACTTCTTTGGTGTATCTTTTATTTGTCTCGGATAATTGCCTTTCTCTTCATTGAGCCTCATAGAGGATCATGAGTTAAGTTCTACGTCGTGGTTCAACTTGATTGGTGAAGTCATGAGTTGAGTTCTAGGTCTCGGCCCAACTCAGTTGGTGAAGTCAGAAGTTGAGTCCAAATCTTGGCCTCATTTGGTTGGTGAAGTCATGGGTTGAGTTCAAGGTTGTGGCTCAACTCAATTAGTAGAGGCTCCTGATCTTATCGCGTTGAACCTCAACTCATTAGGCAACGGTTTCCATGGTGGTGATTCTAGTTCACTTTAATGCATCTCTCATTTTACCTCAGAAGGTTATCTTTCTCATGTCTCTTTAAATTTGCTTCAAACATGTCTTTATAAATTTTCTTCAAACATGTCTCTATAAATTTGTTTCAAAAATATGTCATTAAAGGTGTTGATTGATATGTAATAGTTATTGAGCCAAACTGAGATGATGTTCAGGTCATTTATAAAAACTCCATAAAATTCCATGTACATTTTTCATTTAGACGATACCAATTTAGTTGCATAATTCAATTAGTAGCTATATATCCACCGCAACACCACCGCGACACCACAAATTAAGATAAGCAGTAAGCAATACTTCTCACCTTGTTAAACCTAAAACTAATAATTTTCCCTTAAACAGATGTGATTAGCATGTGAATATATGTCAATGGGATGGGATTTTATGTATGTCGAGATACACTCAAAATATCCCTACCCAAATATAAATATTGAAAATTTATTCTACACACATATTTGAGTATCATTCATATACCCTTATTTAATTTAATAAACTATTTTATTTTATAACTTTTAGAAAATTGATAAATTTGATAAGTTAATGAATCATATGGAGAAACTAATTCCAATACAACCCAATAAAACGAATTATGGATTTTTTTTATTACTTAAATTGAGTTCTAATACAAACCAATCTCTCTTAAATACGGGTAGTAGAGGCTTTTATTTATTTATTTTTCTCTCTCATCCAAATCAAGTTCCGTGCAAACCAAACTCTTTAGTGAATGAATTGAAAATTTTGTTTTCTTTTGCTTACTAACATCTTTTTTGTTACAATCATCTCATCTTAAACATTGATTTATTTTCCATAATTTGAATATATAAGTACTAAAATTCACATTATATATAAATACGGTAAAGAAAAAAAATTAGGCTTAGGTTTTACAGAGAATAATAAAATCTAGGATGTCTAAGAAGTTGTATTTTAATAAAATTATATTCTTTTATAATATTGTCTTTAAAAGTAATTTATAAAATAGATGATATAATAATTTAAGTTTTTATTGAAATTAAGGTGTCAAATAATATCACCTATCCCAAATTTTTATTCCAAATAATATGTAATTAATTAATCATTGCCAAGCAGAGAATATGATAATATAATAAAATAAAAATTCGGATGCATGATTTATGATAAAGTTATGGGATGTGTAACATTGCTACATCAACGTGACACTAATTTATCATATTCTATTTATTTAATATCTTTTTTATATAATTGACATAATAGATGTCACTTGTAGTCAATCTGTTTCTATTTTTACTTATAATATCGAAATAAATTACTTATGTAGGATGTTTTTAATTTTTTAATTTTGTGTCAAGTTAAAGATTGGGTTTCATATTATACCAACTAAAAGGAGAGAAAGTGAAACAAAGCTTAACTATCTATAAATATCAAAATACACATGTTATTACATTTTAAAAGTTAAGAGAATTTATATAGGGAGAGAATTTTACTCAAGTATTATAACTTTGTCCATATAGCAAGCGGTGATTACAACTTGAAATGACCCTAAATCAAAGGTTGTTCACCTATTTTAGAAAATTTTCTACCATAAATAATGTTAACAGAGATTCTTTAATGATAACACATGAGGTCACTTATAATTTTGAAAATTCGTAATTTCTTGTTTAAATAATATTATTTAAAATAATATTATTGATCTCAAGTGATGTAGCTTGATCTATAAATGTAGTTTATATGTTAAATTAATGTAGCAAACGATATGATTTCTTAAATATTATCTCATCACTTGAGATACTAAACAAAATAGTTTCTTGTAAATTTTATTAAATTTCAACTTAATTGACAGACTATTTTACCATTTTTTATTATTATCTTCGTTGGAGTTCGACTAAAGAATTTCAAAACCATATGTCGTCACCTAAGATTTCGACCCACCTCAAAAGATTTGCATGAGATATACCCCTAAATTATATTGGTTTTGATGTTTGATATTTGCTAGGCTGTGGTGAATAGCTTGGAAGATGCTCGTGAGTTGATCGATAGTGCGATATAAAGCTGTTTATGTCAGCATTAGTTGCAACTCACCTTCGATACCTCATCCCAGTTTTAGCCGTGAGCCAATTCCATTTTCACTGTCCCCCAAGTCATCTCTCTTAGATTATGACTTATTTTAATTTAATTTGGAATATTAACTATAAGTTACGAGGGATTAGATTGTTCGCTTCTGATTTCTTATTTATTTGTTTTCCGGGTGAGCAGATTGAGTAATGAGATCGGCTTGGAAGCAGCAGTTGAGGCAACGGCAGAGTTGTTGAACAAGGTAGTGAAACCAGTGTTGGTTGGTGGGCCTAAACTCCGAGCTGCGAAAGCATGTGACGCCTTCGTTGAGCTTGCTGATGCCTGTTGTTACGCCCTTGCGGTGATTGCATCAGCGAAAGGGCTGATACCAGAGCACCACACCTATTTTTAATGACTATAGCTCTGTTGGATTACTCTCTTCTTTTGAAGAAAGAGAGGGCGATTGTCGTCCAGCCTGATCGTGTGGTTATTGCAAATGGGCCTGCATTTGGATGTGTTCTGATGAAGAATTTCCTCAGAGCACTTTCAAAGCTGCTCAAGCGCAACACTACTGCCTGTGAAATCTACAACAGGATATATGTTCCTGACGGGAAACCCCTGAAGAGTGAGCCTAAAGAGCCCTTGAGGGTGAATGTTCTCTTCCAGCATATACAGAAGATGCTGTCTAGTGAAACTGCTGTGATTGCTGAGACAGGGGATCTTGGGTTAACTGCCAGAAACTGAAATTGGCTAAGGGATGTGGGTGAGCAATAGAGAATATATAGTCGGTATAACTTTACGTTTGTTAGTCTCTAAGTTGGATTCATAAATTTGAAAGAATATTGGTTAAGGTTTTGCAGTTATGGGTTCCAAATGCAATATGGATCCATTGAATGGTCGGTTGGTGCAACTCTGGGTTATGCACAGGTTGTGCCCGAGAGGCGTGTTATTGCTTGTATTCGTGATGGCAGCTTCCAGGTATCTGACAACGTTTTTCTAATTTTACTATCAAATGCCGACTCAGATCTTGCGCGTACTCTCTTCAGAGTCCTGCCAATATATTATGGCCTTTCAATAAATTCATGCATGTTTTATACTTTGCTTAATGTACGACTGCTCATCAGGTGACTGCACAAAATGTGCCGACGATGCTGCGCTGTGGACTCCAAAGAACATCATCTTCCTGATTAAAAATGGTGGTTACACCATTGAAGTTCAGATCCACTATGGCCCTTACAATGTGAGAAAAAACTGGAACTACACTGGGATGGTTGATGCAATCCACAATGGCGAGGGCAAGTGTTGGACAGCTAAGGTTAATTAGTTAATCAATTAGTGCAAATATTTGCTTTGATCCGCCAGTACCAACACTGATCCATGGAAGAATTCTCATCCTGAAACTATTTGTTGAACCTGTTATTGCAGGTCCACTGTGAGGAGGAGCTAATAGAAGCAATTGAGACTACAACTGGACCGAAGAAGGATTCGTTGTGCTTCATTGAGGTAATTGTTTACAAGGATGATACTAGCAAATAGCTGTTGGAATGGGGCTTCAGGGTCCCTACTACCAAGAGCGGCCCACCAAACCCTCAGTAAATTTGCCAATCTAAATTCTATTAATAAAGCCATCTGTTGGCCAGTTAAATTGAAAAGGTGTTGGACTTTCTTCGACGGTTTGCGTAAGTGCCAAGGGCTAACATTGGTTTCTTTGGGGGCTCGCTGCGGGGTAAATACATAGACACCCCCAAGATTTGGTCTAAGTAACAAACTCACCCCTGTTATTCATAAAGTAACATAAAGATCCCCATTTTGATATTTTAAGTAACATTAATACCCCTATTTTTATGAGTCAAGACCCCCATGTTTTCCAATTCTGGGGGTCTTTATGTTACTTTATAAACAACAGTGGTGAGTTTGTTACTTAGACCAAACTTTGGGGGTGTCTATGTATTTACCCCGGCTCGCTGCCACTCGCCGCGGGCCAAACTTTTTGAAATTTTCAACGGACTATTTCCTCTTGAACCCTCCAAAAAAATTTAAAAAAAAAAATCAAATATCCCATTGAATATAAATTAATATTAATTCTATAAAATTTAGTTTTGTTAATTATATTTAATATTATTATAATAAAAATTTAAAATAAATATTATAAATAGCCCTCTAATATATTCAATAATAACAACTCACCCCTTAATTATAAAATAATATAAAAACTCTACTTTTATAATCTTTTGAAACTAATTAATATTATAGAAGCATTATCGATATTTTATTTACTAAAGTAATATAAAATATTTAAAAATCAATAAAAAAATTATAAAAATAATAAAGATATATTTCATACACTAAATAATTTTTGTAAATTTAAAAAATTTACTAATAGTATATAATTTACTAAATAATCACAAAATAATTTTACTTACTAAAATTATTAGTTTTTATTAAATTATTTATTAAAATTACTTGCTTAATTTATTAAAATTATTTAATAACATAAGTAAGTAAATATGCTGTTTTATAATGGTTCGTCTCAACACTTGATACAAAAACTAACTATTAAATTGATGGTTAATTTTTATTAAATAAATAAAATAATTACAAATAAGTGTTGCTAACTTATACTTTAAAATATAAGTAAATAAATAATTTTT
>JANKKB010003468.1:35448-50284 GCA_026225775.1 Bursera palmeri
TTTAAAATATAAGTAAATAAATAATTTTTTTAATCTCGAGGTGTTTTCAAATTAAATTAGATTTAATTTTTTTAATTTATGATGGATTAACAAATTGATGAGTTTATCAACGTCCCACTTATCAAATGTAACCGAATTAACAGATCAAATCATTTAATTATCGATCTTCTTACCGTATGACTAGTGATTGCTCTCTAGTCATCGAGAGCAGACTAACAAAAGCACATCGAATAATCAAAATTTTATTTCAAAATATAGTTAGTAAATGAAATATATTTTTATTATTTAAATTTACTAAAATTATTTAATTTTTAGTAAATAACTTACTTGCTTCATTTATTAAAATTATTTAGTAAATTATTTAAATTTATAAATATTATTCAGTAAATGAAATATAGTTAGTAATTAAAATATATATCATTTATTAAATAATTTTTATAAATTAAAAAATTAAATTTTAATAAATAATTTAATAAAAACTAAATAATTTTAGTAAGCAAAATTATTTTAATTATTTACTTTTAGTAAATTATTTAGTAAATTTTTAAAATTTAGAAAAATTATTTACTGTATAAAATATATATTTATTATTTTATTAATTTTAAATATTTTATATTACTTTAGTAAATAAATATCGATAATACTCTCATAATGTTACTTAGTTTCAAAGGATTATAAAAAATGAAATCTTTATGTTATTTTATAATAAAAAAGTGAGTTTGTTATTTTTGGATATATCATAGGGGTATTTATGATATTTATCCTGAATTTTTACTGTAACACCATTAAATATAATTAACTGAACTTAAGTTTTGAGGGGTCAGTGTTAGTTTTTTATTCAGTGGGATATTTGAATTTTTTTTCAAACTTTTTGGGGGATCGAGAGTAAATCCTCCAATTTTCAACTCTAGTAACAGTATTACTTTTATTATTATTTATCTACTTCATTGTGTTTTAGAAATGAAAAGAGAGAAAAGAGGAAAAAAAAAAAATCCTTTTTGGAGCATGAAACAAGACTAGAACGCATCTATAAATTGGTTCGTAAATAATTAATATATGACATCATACAATACACAAATAAGCATTCAAGTGCATGTAATTATACTTGAATGCATAATACTACTCGGACATTTATCGTGTATATATATATATATATTAATGTATAAATAATTTTCTCTCATTTTTTTTGGATTATATCTTCTCCGAGAGCGACAGCATTCTTACTATAATCCGTAAACTAAACAAAAAGAAGGGGTGGGGGTGGTGTGGGGAGGAAACCAACCTAGCTAATCACGTTCTCTCTCTCATATTTTATTGGTCATGTTGATGAACACATGTTTCAGAACTCTTTACAATCATTGCAATAAGATAAGCACCAAGCTGATTGGATCACTTGACATACGCAAACCCACATGCAACAACTTGGCCATTCCATCAAAAGATGCTGTATGTCAAAGCTCCAAAGCTCCGTCTCACCCACTTCACTCGTCATCAACCCGTCCAAGTCAACTCTTGGTTACCGCCTCGTTCAAATCTGTGTGACTGACATTTTCTCTGAGCCCGATGACTTTAACTTAAATCTTCTTGATCATTTAACAGCTTAATTAGCCCAGGCTTAAGTTGATCGGCTGGTGTAATTAGCCGAACGCTGGGTATGCACGGTCTCATGGGGTTGGTGCATGTGTTGTTACGTCTACTGTTGGTGGTCTGAGCGTGCTGAACGCCATTGCTGGTTCTTATAGTGAAAATCTGCCGCTTATATGCATAATTAGCAGGCCGAATTCCAATTATTATGGTTAAGGAACGGTCAGGATTGTTCATCAGACTATTGGGTTGCCAGATTTTAGCGAGGAACACTGATGCTTTCAGCCTGCTACTTGCTTTCAGGTATATGCAGTGGCGGAACCAGGACCGAAGTTTTGGGGAATTGAGTTGTGAAAAAAATTATTATAATTTGAAAAGGTAACAATAATACACTTTGTTCATCATATTATAACATATATTTTATTCGTTCAAATCTTTTTATGAGTCTTATAGACTTATACAAAAGAAGCTACCTATATCACGAGATACGAATTTTAGTGGATCAAATCACGTGTGACATAATGGTTGACACTAAATAAATATTAAAATAGCTAACCACTTGGTGCCTTCTGTCTAAGCTTGTTATCTTAATTAAAAATAAGAACGTGTTTCTTTCGGTTTATTTATTGATTAAAAAGGTTTTTTTTAATATTAAAGTTTTTCAAATTTTTTTATCATCATGTGAATAGTAAAATATATACGTAAAAGTCAATGTAATAAATATTGATAAATTCATCTAATTACTCACATGATGCCACAAATGGAGATACAATACCAATAACATTATTCTTAAAAAAAGTGTTTTTTTAATAAAAGCTCTACTCCAAAAAGATCTACTTCTATAAGCCTTATTTGAATAAGTTAAAACAACAAACCGCAAAGATAAGAGTATAATTGTTACTAATTATAAGTCCTTAACAGCTTACATATATACTCCTGATTTAAATAGTGACGTTAATCCCATATTATTGGATTAGAATTGACTTGTGAATGCACCTAAACCACATGGTAGGGTAAGAATATCTTCTGTATATAACGTGTTATTAATTGAAATTAATGTTTGAAAGATCAGGCTAACCAGCAACTTCAAAGCAAAATAATAATAATAATAATAAAAATAAAAATCCAAAACCAGAGGAGTCCTTATAATTATCATTACCCTATAGAACAAGTAAAGCTAAGCACATGTTCAAAAGCCAGAGAACAACTTGGCGATTGATGACCTATTTTCAGATAATCAAGTTAGTTCATGCGATATTCCATTTGGCTTACACATTCGATCACTTGTAAACCACGAGACGAGGAAACTTCGATTGACTTCTTCTTGGAAGGTGGTCCTGGCTGAATTCCACATGCCTCATTTTACTCCGGCTAGAAAACTCACAAAAGATAAAACAATCGATTAACTGAAAAAAGAAGTTGATAGTAAGAAAAACGTTTTGCTGATTCAATGGAATATCTTACTATCATCATGATTAGTTATTCAAATTTAATTCAAAAAATATATGGAAGGAAATTAAATAAAAGTTAGGCTAAAAATAAAAAAACGGTAACCATTATTTATCACATAACAAAAAATATATAGGTAGATAATCAAATCACTATTACTGAGGTAATACGACAGGATGATATGATCTATTAATTGACATAACAAAAGGAAAATCACAAAACAACTTATTTTGTCGTAGCTGGGTGGCAAGTTATTTGCCCTTCTCCTAAACCTACCGAAGTTCCATCACGATTGCATTAAAGCCTTAAGACAGCCCCAAGGTATATCCTAAGTATAAGTCACCCTTATCTTTCTGAGACCCCCATAGTTTGCTTTTGTTATTGGATCTGTTAGTGGATCCATTACTGAATAGTGAAACTTGTATGAAAGACAAAAATAACCATGAAATTGTATACAACTCAAAATGCAAAGGACCTAAATTAACATAAAAATCCCTCTTTACTTCCCTTTTGGATATAAGTGGTCAATGATGCTCACATATGTACATCTTGCATGCCATATTAAAAAAACAAAGGCAATTGCCAAACTCTTCCTCTCGTATACGCACAAAAACACACATTTCCTTTCTTCACACCGTAGGCAAAACCTCACTCTATCTCCCCTGGTCCTGCATATTTTCTTTCTTCGTCACTTTCCTTATAATACAAAGTCACTGCAATAGCATTAGCATGGACACCAAGATTGGATCTGTTGACGCCTGCAGCAATCCCCCATGCGGCGACTTAGCCACTCCAGCTAACGGCGCCGTCTCAGTCCTCCAAGATTCAGTCGCACCCGCCCGACTCGTCGACCCATCCAAGTCAACTCTTGGTAGCCACATCGCTCGCCGTCTTGTCGAAATAGGTGTCACTGACGTTTTCTCTGTTCCCGGTGACTTCAACTTAGCCCTTCTTGATCATTTAATAGCTGAGCCCAGGCTTAAGTTGATCGGCTGCTGTAACGAGCTGAATGCTGGCTACGCCGCCGATGGGTATGCGCGATCTCGTGGGGTTGGCGCATGTGTCGTTACCTTTACTGTCGGTGGTCTGAGCGTGCTGAACGCCATTGCTGGTGCTTGCAGTGAAAATCTGCCACTTATATGCATAGTTGGTGGGCCCAATTCCAACGATTATGGAACTAACAGGATTCTTCACCACACAATCGGGTTGCCAGATTTTAGCCAAGAACTCAAGTGCTTTCAGGCTGTCACTTGCTTTCAGGTATAATATACCAAATTCTCTGCAACTATGTTTTGACTGTTTGCTAGATTTGGTCATGGTTATAATGAAGTGATTGATTTGCTTTTCTCTTAATAAGTTAAGAAAGAATTAAAGAAAAAAGACATTTTTTTTTTGGGTGGATTTGACGCTTGGGAGTTGAAACTCAAGAAATACAACTGGGTGATGTATGCATGAATCACACGTGGTAATTCAATACTATTTTCTTTTTTCTTCTTATATCCACTCAAGCTAATCCGTTGATTACAAAAGTTATGGTGTAAAGAACAGGGCAAAGGCCAGATCTCCCCTGAGGAGACACCCCGATTAATGTAAAATTAACGATAATTTAGTGGAATTTTTAACTCTTATACCTTCTCTATTTTTTTAACTTTCTTAAATTAGCTCCCAAAATTCAAAACTTTTGATCCATCCCTGATAAAGAAGATAATATTTGCGGTGTAATAGAAAATCTAACTATTGCAACAAAGAAATAATATTGGAGTAATTAGAATTCTTTGCATTATTTCAGTAACATAAATCATGAATCATATTATGGACGAGTAATTATGATTGACTACCTCTATTTTTTTCCCTTTTTTCACTTATACAAGATTTTTACCCTTTTTATCTTCTTTCGTCCTTAAGTTTTGAAAAAATCTCTTCTCAAGTTTTTCAATTAAAAATTCTATTAGTTAACATATATTAATATCCATATTTCAATAAATTTATCATTTTACCCTTACTAACTCATATAAAAAAATGACTTAATTTTTAAAGGATAATATTAAACTAAATGACCAAATTACCTTTAACACATATTAAAATTACTTTTTATGGATAATATTAATACATATTGGTATTTATTTCAAAGATAATTTGGTTATTTAACTTAATATTGTCTTTAAAAAATTAGTTATTTTTTATGTTAATAAGGGTAAAATGATAAATTTATTGGAATATGGAGGTTAATAATGTTAATTAACAGAATTTTTGACTAGAGGACTTGAGAAAAGATTTTTTCAAAATTTAAGGATGAGAGAAGATAAAAAGGACAAAAGTCCCATATGAAAAAAAGAAAAAAGATTGAGGTGGTCGATGATAATTACTCTTTTAACGGACTCTCGATTAATTGATCTACAAGCTTTTAAGATCCATTGGTACAAAGAACTTCTGAAGTTAACGGAGCTCTTCGAAGTTTTTGAAGAAAACAAACATTTCAGAAGCGTTATCGTTTTTACCCTATATTTCATAGAGAGCTTTTGCCCTGTAAATTAATTATGTTGATTGATGGGTTTATTGTTTTTTATTTGATAGGCGGTGGTGAATAACCTGGAAGATGCCCATGAGTTGATAGACACTGCGATGTCAACTGGTTTGAAAGAAAGCAAGCCTGTTTATATCAGCGTTAGTTGTAATTTGGCTGCGATTCCTCATTCCAGTTTTAGCCGTGAGCCAGTTCCATTTTCACTCTCCCCCAAGTAATTTGACTATCATGATCTTTTCAACTTATGGCTTATTAAAAGTGTATGAAATATTAATTGTGTTTGTTTCTGCTTCCTTATTAATTTATTTATTTTCTGAGTGAGCAGATTGAGTAATGAGGCGGGCTTGGAAGCAGCAGTTGAGGCAGCGGCAGAATTTTTGAACAAGGCAGTGAAACCAGTGTTGGTTGGTGGTCCTAAACTGCGAGTAGGCAAGGCATGTGATGCGTTCGCTGAGCTTGCTGATGCTAGTGGTTACCTGCTTGCGGCTCTGCCATCAGCAAAAGGGCTAGTACCAGAGCAGCACCCCCATTATATTGGAACTTACTGGGGTGCAGTGAGCACTGCCTTTTGTGCTGAAATTGTTGAATCAGCTGATGCGTATTTGTTTGCTGGACCCATATTTAACGACTACAGCTCGGTTGGATATTCTCTTCTTCTGAAAAAGGAGAAGGCAATTATTATCCAGCCTGATCGCGTGTTTATTGCCAATCGGCATACTTTTGGATGTGTTTTGATGAAGGATTTCCTCAAAGCACTTGCAAAGCGGCTCAAGCGCAACACTACCGCTTATGAGAACTACCACAGGATTTATGTTCCCGCAGGGCAACCCCTAAAAAGTGAACCTAATGAGCCTTTGAGGGTGAATGTTCTGTTCCATCATATTCAGAATATGCTCTCTAGTGAAACAGCCGTGATTGCTGAGACAGGGGACTCTTGGTTTAACTGCCAGAAACTGAAATTGCCCAAGGGATGCGGGTGAGCAGTAGGGTAATTAGTTGGTACTTGATGTTTGTCCGTCTCCAATTTGGGTATTATAAATTTGAAGAGATGAATATGCTTTTGCAGGTATGAGTTCCAAATGCAATATGGATCGATTGGATGGTCGGTTGGTGCAACTCTTGGATATGCACAGGCTGTGCCAGAGAAGCGGGTCATTGCTTGCATTGGTGATGGCAGCTTCCAGGTATCTGACAACGTTTATTAATATAATCACTCTTTAAATATCGACTCACATCTTGCATATCCTCTCTTCATGGTCCTCCCAACATATTATCGCATCTCACTTCATGAATGGTTTATTCTTTGCTTAATGCATGAATGCTTATCAGGTGACTGCACAAGATGTGTCAACAATGCTGCGATGTGGACAGAAGACAATCATCTTCCTGATTAACAATGGTGGTTACACCATTGAAGTTGAGATCCACGATGGCCCTTACAATGTGATAAAGAACTGGAACTACACTGGGTTGGTTGACGCAATCCACAATGGCGAGGGCAAGTGTTGGACAGCTAAGGTCAGTTAGTTAATCATTTAGTGCAAGCATTTGCGTTGGTCCGCCAGTGGTAAAACGGATGCATGGAAGAATACTCATTCTGAAACTGTGTTGAATCTGTTGTTTCAGGTCCATTCCGAGGAGGAGCTAATTGAAGCAATTGAGACAGCAACTGGACCCAAGAAGGATTCCTTTTGCTTCATTGAGGTAATAGTTCACAAGGATGATACCAGCAAAGAGCTGTTGGAATGGGGCTCCAGGGTCTCTGCTGCCAATAGCCGCCCACCAAACCCTCAGTAAACTTGCCACTATGGCTTCAACTGCAAAATAAATTCTATTTATAAGCCATCTGTAAAATTTAAATGACCAAGGTTGTCAAGGTATTCGATTTCTTAGTTTCTTCGAAGGTTTGCTAACTAAAAGTGCTATTGGTTTCTCTGTGGCTGGCTGCCCTGCCCCTATCCACGCTCTATACCTTAATGAATTTTCTACAATAATATCACTTATGTAAAGTTTGAATTTTTATCAATTATTTTGATACCGTAACAGAATTTCTTTTTACTTAAGACTAATTTTTGCATAATTTTATCTAAATTAAAGAATAATCTAATTATAATTATTTAAATACTTCATCTCACTTCTAATTTCCTATATATCCTCTTAAAATTAATAAAAATTATTTACCATATATTATATATAACCTATTTTTTTTTTTAAATTATTATCTATCTTAAATTTTTTCTGTAAATATTTTAAAAATTATTTAATTGCCACCTAACTTATTTTCACATCAAATCCTATAATAAAATATAACTTTGTATAATTATACACATTTAAATAAATCAACCTCATAGTGGAGCTATTTGTACCCATTTTTTTTATTAACATATCCACTCATTTAATAGAACTCTCTCCTTAAATTTAAAATATTCCGTTTTACTTTTAAAATTCACCGTAATACTAAATATGATCCTTATTAAAATAAATCATATGAGTACTTATTTTCCTAAATAAACCCATCAAAAAATAAACATATCTTCTTTTCTAAAACTAAAAATCATCTATAGATGTTGGGGTATATTATTTTTATTTGATTTTACCTTAGAAGAAACTTTAATGGATCATTCCATGTGTTTGACTAAAAAGTAATAAAAAATAAGAATTTGTAAATAGGGCCTATTTGATTTAGTGAACTAAGTCACTCAATCTGATATATATCAATTTTTATAATGCATCACTTATGTCATGAATTTTAAAATAGTCAATTAAGTCATGAATATGTGGTGCACTTCTAGATGGATGTGTTAAAATTTGGTCAAATACCTCTTAATTTTGAGAGAAAGTCAACCGAAAAAATTACCTTTCATACGAAAAAAAAAAGCAAATAAGTGTTAATTATTTCATTTACTAAATATTCTTTATTTTCATGAATTTTTTGGTGAATTGATTTTTTTTAAGGCAATTTAGATGATGATATAAAAGAGTGGGTACAAAGATGGATGTAAAGGGTAAAAGATACTTAAGTTAATTAGATCTATATATGCTTAATTGTAAATTAATTTAGAAAAAATTGTGTAAACAAAAAATTAATAAAAAAGTGGGTGCAAATGGTCTAACCCCAATATAATTAATGAGAAATAACATTCTTTCTAAATAGTATTCAAAATCTTATTTCAAATGATATGACAAAGACGTGACAGTTTCATATTAATCATTAATAATATCATTTAACATGTAATCAATATTTTATTTTTTGAAAAAATCTTTAAGTTTAATAATTTAATAATTTGATTATTATTTATAGCTGGAAATTATCAAAAATATTTTTTACATCAATATTGATCCATTCTTTCATTCTTAAGTTTTATAAAAAGCTTCAACTAAATCTAACCACTCACGCAGCCACCCTTGCAATTTTAGTAACCAAAAACTAAAATGAAGGTGATCACTTCACAAAACCAATAAATGCAATTTTAACATAGAAATCAAACAACTCCCAAATCAATAAAGGGAAAGAAGAGATTTAGGTGACGGTGAGAATAAGATGAAATAGCAGAACTTGGCCCATGACCATTAGATCCATGCCAAACACCCTCAACTTGAATCGCTAAAAAGTAAAAAGGAATGCAATGGCGGGGGCAAGAGGCCGGATTTGAGATTGGTGGTGAAAACTTTGGTGATTTTTTTTTTCTTTCTCTTCGATAGAACTGTGTTGGTGATGACGGCAGTGAAAGGGTGGTGACCGTAGTGAGCTGTCAGATTTACAAGGGTGGCGACGGCAGTAAAAGTAAATTATTAAAGTAAAGAAGTATTTTTAAAATTTGATAAAATATTAAATAAGTTGGTTTAATAATAGATGTAGAGGTGACACGTTACTTGTTATACCATTTAAGACCTAAAATTTGTGATATCTTTAGAGAAAAATTATCATTATAATTTATGATAAAATAGTTAAAAATTATAAATTTTATAATATTAGAATACTTCAACATTATTTTGTCAAAAAAAATTATAAATTCATGATTCTTTTGTGAATTGTATACAAAAGAAGCTGTCTATATTAACGTGATATACGAAATTTAATGGATCAAAACACGTGTAATGGGCAACAACTATTCTCAAAGATTGGCCTAATAATAATTACAATATTATTTTGTCAATTTGCCAGCAGTGGAGCACTCATAGTTATGATTACTTTATAGAACAAGTTGAAGCACAAAAACGTTCAAAAACCAGAGGAAGGGCTCCAGTGTCAATATAATTACGTTCATCAGTACTGTTAGTCGCCTAACGTTGACTCGATCGTTGGACCAGGTTTTATACTACGATACCTGGGGCAAGTTTCATGCGAAACAGGAGGAAACGACGACGACGAACTTCAATCGGTGTGTACTAATGAATTTTGACTTGTTAGAATAATATTCTTATTTAATTTGGCACACTACCTTGAGATTATTATTTCACAGTTTAGTTTAATATAAAAAGTTAATAATTATATTTATTTATTATGATTTTCATGCTCAATTAATTGATAACGATCCAATAATATTGTGTGAAACAAAAAAATTGATGAAATTTTTGGTAAAACAAATCAAATACTTGTTTAAATTTGTCATATTAAAAAAGAAAAAAAAAGGTTAGTTAACTAAAAGAGATTTTAGTAATATGATCAAATTTAATAGTTTTATCGTAAAATAAATGGTATATAGCAAAGTTTTTGGATCAGAGATGAAGAAGATTATCTCTTCTTCATAAAATAATCATAATTACCATCGATTGGGGTTCTTGTTATATCTGGGTGTCGGTCAAAATGGGAGTATTTAACCTTCCAGGGTGATCCGAGTTAATCTCCACCTGGAAGGTAGACCTGACTGAACTCGACGTGTCATACGGTACTCCTAGCTAGAAAGTAGTAAATAATTATTAGAAAATTTGATGTAAAACAAGATTTATTAGGTCTTTCTCCTGGTGGTATGCAACCCAATATCCTCGCTAATAACAAAAACAAAGACAACTCGTTTCAAGTCATTTTTACCTTCTCACACCAAACAACCTCAATTTCTTTCTTTGATATTATCTTCATCACTTCCATTGCCAATATTTATTGCAATATAGATATAGCATGGACACCAGGATTGGATCTGTCGACGCCTGTAGCAATCCCCCATGCTGCGACTTAGCCACTCCAGCTAACGGCGTCGTCTCAGTCCTCCAAGATTCCGTCCCACCCACCCGACTCGTCGACCCATCCAAGGCAACTCTCGGTAGCCACATCGCTCGCCGTCTTGTCGAAATAGGTATCACTGACGTTTTCTCTGTTCCCGGTGACTTCAACTTAACCCTTCTTGATCATTTAATAGCTGAGCCGAAGCTTAAGTTGATCGGTTGCTGTAACGAGCTGAACGCTGGCTACGCGGCCGAGGGGTATGCGCGGTCTCGTGGGGTTGGCGCATGCGTGGTTACGTTTACTGTTGGTGGTCTGAGCGTGCTGAACGCCATTGCTGGTGCTTATAGTGAAAATCTGCCACTTCTATGCATAGTTGGTGGGCCCAACTCCAATGACTATGGAACCAACAGGATTCTTCACCATACAATCGGGTTGCCAGATTTTAGCCAAGAATTAAAGTGCTTTCAGGCGGTCACTTGCTATCAGGTACTAATTAAGCCAAGAGATCAAATTTGATTCCACCAGATTAATTTGTGAATTTCATTTTAAAACAATTGAAATATTAAATTATTAAGATTATTTTTTCTGTAAAATTTTTATTTTATTTTTATAATTCATTATATTAGAACAAAAATTAATTAAATTTCTTAGGATGAAAATTGCATTGATACCCAATGAAAGTTCCTTCTCTGAAGAAAAGAAAGACGATTTTATTATTATTATTTTTATATGGATGTGATGGATGAATCGCACGTGGTAATAAGATTATATACATATTGAAGATAACGATTTGGATGTATCTGTTTATGAATCTTGTATTTTCTTTCAAAATAATTTGAAAAAATGAATAGTAAATTTTGATATAAAATTAAAGATTTTTTAATATTTGTTTAAATTATATGTTCTGATATTAAATTATTAAATTTTGAAAATAATATTTAAATTTGGAATGTTTTGAAAAATGTACAAAAATAAGAAAACCTTCTTGAAAAACAAAAATAGAGAAAATAGTTTGTTAGTTTTAGAAACGTATATGTGGATCTTAATTGTTATTGACCCAAGGGGTCAAATTAATTGATTAATTATCCCATCGTTGATTGATTTTAGAAGTTTTTGTCCTGTAAATTAGGTTGATAATGGTTTTGGTGTTTTATATTTGATAGGCTGTGGTGAATAACTTGGAGGATGCTCATGAGTATATTGACACTGCGATATCAACTGCTTTAAAAGAAAGCAAGCCTGTTTATATCAGCATTAGTTGTAATTTGGCTGCCAGCACTCATCCCAGTTTTAGCCGTGAGCCGGTTCCATTTTCACTCTCCCCCAAGTAATTTAACTATCACGGCTTAAGTGTTTGAAAATTGAAATATTGATTATAACTTGCAAAAAGTGTTTATTTCTGTTTCCTTATTTGTTTCTTGAGTAAGCAGATTGAGTAATGAGGTGGGCCTGAAAGCAGCAGTTGAGGCAGCGGCAGATCTGTTGAACAAGGCAGTCAAACCAGTGATGGTTGGTGGGCCTAAACTGCGAGTTGGCAAGGCATGTAATGCGTTCGTTGAGCTTGCTGATGCTTGTGGTTACCCACTTGCGGTTATGCCATCAGCAAAAGGACTAGTACCAGAGCACCACCCCCATTTTATTGGAACTTACTGGGGTGCAGTGAGCACTGCCTTTTGTGCTGAAATTGTGGAATCAGCTGATGCTTATTTGTTTGCTGGACCTATATTTAACGACTATAGCTCAGTTGGATACTCTCTTCTTCTGAAAAAGGAGAAAGCAATTATTGTCCAGCCTGAACGTGTGATTATCGGGAATGGGCCATCATTTGGATGTGTTTTGATGAAGGATTTCCTCGATGCACTTGCGAAGCGCCTCAAGCACAACACTACTGCCTATGAGAACTACGAAAGGATTTATGTGCCTGACGGACAACCCCTGAAGTGTGACCCTAAAGAGCCTTTGAGGGTGAATGTTATGTTCCATCACATTCAGAAGATGCTGTCTAGTGAAACTGCTGTGATTGCTGAGACAGGAGACTCTTGGTTTAACTGCCAGAAACTGAAATTGCCAAAGGGATGCGGGTAAGCAATATACTAATGGATACTTAGATGTTTTTCGAGACCAAGTTGGTAGTTTATGAATTTTAAAGCACAATTACAATATGTTTTTGCAGTTATGAATTCCAAATGCAATATGGATCAATTGGATGGTCTGTTGGTGCAACTCTCGGGTATGCACAGGCTGTACCCGAGAAGCGAGTCATTGCTTGCATTGGTGACGGTAGCTTTCAGGTACGTGGCGTAACTTTTTTTGTCTCTGGTAATTGTCTTAAGAAAACTAATTAGGAAAAAACCTCTTAGTTGTTCCGAAATGCACAATGTAGATTTTTTTTAAACAAAGCAATTTTTAGAAACATATGTAACTCATTTTTATTATTTGACGATGTTCTTTAAGTGCTTTTGAATGTCTCACATATCTTGCATAATCTCTTCAATGTCCTCCCAATGCGTCATTTGTCTTTCAATTATGGATGTTTTATGCCTTGCTCGGTGATTGCCTCTCAGGTGACTGCACAGGATGTGTCAACAATGATGCGATGCGGACAGAAGTCAATCATCTTCCTGATTAACAATGGTGGTTACACCATTGAAGTTGAGATCCATGATGGTCCTTACAATGTGATAAAGAACTGGAACTACACTGGGTTGGTTGAAGCAATCCACAATGGCGAGGGCAATTGTTGGACAGCTAAGGTCAGTTAATCAATCAGCTAGTGTAAAAACATTTGCTTTGATCTGTCAGTGCCCACACAGATGCATAGAAGAATGCTCATTCTGAAACTGTTTGTTGAATCTGTTTATTGCAGGTCCGCTGTGAGGAGGAGCTAATTGAAGCAATTGAGACGGCAACTGGATCCAAGGAGGATTCGTTGTGCTTCATCGAGGTAATTGTTCACAAGGATGATACCAGCAAAGAGCTGTTGGAATGGGGTTCCAGGGTCTGTGCTGCCAATGGCCGCCCACCAAACCCTCAGTAGACTTGCCACTTTGCCTTCAACTGTAAAATAAATTTTATTAGCCATCGAATCAATGACCAGGAAATATGGTGCTTAGCTAGTTAGCTTCTGCTTTCTTCAACGGTTTGCATAATCTGCCAAGCCCTACTGGTTTCTTCGCTGCCAGCCTGCCTCCAACCTTATTATTATTCAACTCTAATAATACTTCATTGTTTAATCTATCTTGTTTACCCGTATTTTAGAAATGAATAATAATACTCTGGCTCTGTGAACAAATATTTGGAGTGACGAAGATCCATGTTCATTTTCTTTTTCTTTTGTGAAGGTTGATGAATTGAATTATTTTATAACTGAATATGTTAATTGATAATCAATAATTAGTCTAAAATCTTTACCAAAAAGAATAATTTTTCAATTTTGAACAAATAATTTATGAATTATTATATAGTTAAATAATATTATAGTTACATATATTATAAATATTAGATTATTTTATATTGGGGTAACCTCCTTGAGCTCTCGTGACTTCTACTGAGAAGTCAATCACCTCTTCTAATGAAAAATCTTGATAAATTAATTAGTTTTTATTTTTTTATTAAATTAAATGGTCAAATAGTAATTATAGGAGAGGTCAGTAAAATTTTTGAAACTATAGAAAAAACAATTGATTTTTCATTAAAGGTTAAAGAAGGTAAAAAATCATCAATTTTATCATTTTAAAATTCAATTATTTAGAGATCCTGACTATTTAGTTATTACTAAGAATTTCGACGTTCTACCCTTGCAGGGGTGGACCCAGAAATAAAATTTAGGAGGGTCAAAAAATTAAACTAACAATTAATATAAACATAAACATAAATATAAATAAATATTTGTATTAATAAAATTATTGTTAACTAATACATTTATAATTGTCCTCGATGATATTTCATTTTTGAAAAATTGTATAATGACTTAATTATCAATACAATAAAATATATCCTTATCTATATATACAACTAAACTATCATTCAACCATTAATTACTCCTATTTTGTAAACGATTCTTCACAACATTCATTGTTGAAAATGCTCTCTTTATACTAGCACTGACAACCGAT
>JANKKB010003470.1:0-11395 GCA_026225775.1 Bursera palmeri
TATATATATATATATATATATATATATATATATATATATATATATATATATATATATATATATTTTGAGGTGGGTACTTGATGATAATGATGATGTTCGATGTTTTCATTTATTTCTTAGGACTCATTTTAAAACTACTTAAGTATTTTACAGTTATACAATTATTTTTCATAAATTAGTTTTACTTTAGTTGTTTTGAAGTCATAAACTATTAATGGGATATTTTTTTTTAAAGAAGTATCCATTTATATTGAGTTGTTGGATCTGATATCCAAATTCAAAATTGGGGTTTGAATGAAATTTTAGAAATTAATAGAGGCACGATTCGTCCATATATCATTTTTTTTATATTTTCAAGGACGGGTCGTGTCAAGTTGGTATCAGAGCCTTATCCCAATCGAAAATGTGTGGATGTTCAAAATACCTCAAAGGATGATGGGCCATCGAGCCCAAAAGGTGGGATGAATGTGACATCCCACATCGCTTGGGAAGGAGGATAGGCCAACAAAGACGTTGGGCCTAAAAGGAGGGGTGAATGTGATATCCCACATCGCTTGAGAATGATAAGTTTGGATAAGTCAAATACCCTGTGAACTCCTTAAAATGTCAGAGGCCTTTTGGGTTGTAAAGCCCAATAACAAAACCGTGACGGACTGTGTATCCAAAGCGGACAATATCTGACAGTGGGCCGGGGTGTTACAGCAAATCTCTGCCAATTTCAAGTCCAAAAATTTAAATATTATTGTTTAAACTAAAAAAATCCTTACCTCTTGCTTTTGTGCAGTGCAATTTTTTTTTTGAAATTATATCAAATAGGCTAAATTTTTTGGGATATTGAAAAATAACCTCACATTTTATAATTTACTTAACCACTTACATGTAATATGACTAAATTACCCCTCCCTCCGTCAACCTTCGAGCTCCCTCTCAACTCAAAATATAACTCACACCCTCTCTATCACTGGTGATGGCAAAGGAGAAGACGAAACCGGAGTAAACAAGTATTTGTATATCAGTAAACTATTCCAGAAGGTAAATCGTTTGCTTTCCTTATTTTGGTTGAAATGGGTATTTCTTTTTTTATTTAAGATTTGAGTTATATGATTTGGAATTTGTTGTTTGAATGATATTTGGAGTACTTTTGGAGTAATTTGGGCTATCTATTGGAGTATTTGGAGCATTTTGGAATAGTTTAGCTGAATTTTTTGAGTTCAAATCATTGAAAATGGGGGAATTTCTTTGACCCTCCAATTAAATTTCACATAACAGTTAGCCCCAACATTTTTCTAAACTAACACTTACGCCTCAAAAGTTAACAGACATTAAAAATAAATTAATAAAACACCATTTTTACTCTTTTTTTCTAATTATTTTTTTTCTCCTTCTTCTTCTTCGGCCAGTTCGATGCTCTCTTTACTTTTGCTTTACTTTTCTTCTTCTACCTCCATTGTTGAGAAACCTAAAACTCCCAAATTGAATTCCTCAAATCAAAACCCATTACAAAACCTAATCGGAAAAATCACCACCATACCCTTTCTCAATCCAAACCCAAAAAATCTCGGAAAAATCGAAACACACTTGGTCTCTACAGTTAACACCAAAAAACTCAATCACAATCTCCTTAATCACACACAAAACAAACAATCTCCAAATTAAATCAAACGATTAATCGCCTCCAAACATAAACAATAGCACAAAACCTCAAAATCAAATCAGCCTCAATCACAAAATCAACAAAAAAATTCATCAACTCCAACAAGAGCCAAACCAACCAGGGACGAGATGGGCAGGGGCAAAGCAGCCAGGCGTTGTGCACGCTTGGATGCCATCCCTATGGTGATGTCAACAATGTTCAAAACCTCCTCTAACTCTTCCTCCTTCATCCCTCTACATTTGATTATCTGGGCATTAAAATTTTCTCTTCTGTTTCGCATTCATTTCTCTAAGAAACTTGGCCACAAACTATGATCAAATCCACCATGCACCCATGAGTTCAATGGAAAATCCAAATCAAGGCTAAAGTAACCTGAAGATGGCGGGAGAGAGAGTGAATTCCCCCTTTTTTAATAGTATTGTTAATAAAACACAGACGTAGATATTACTGTACAAAACATTTTTTGTCATTTTTGTTTTTAATTTTATTTCTCCTCTCTCTCCGGTATTGTGATCGAAGAGAGTCAACAATTCTCAGCTAAGACCAATCAAACCGATGAACTTTCTCCTTGCCTACCTCTACACTCACAATCGCAAAAGATCTGCTAATCCACATCCCTTCACCAAAACGATACCACCATAACTATAAACAAAAGAGCAAACGACAATGTCGATCCCAAGACCACCACCGGCCGACACCTGGGACTGCTATTACATGCTGCCAGGTCCACCAAGCCACAACAACTTCGAATCCGTCGATGTAAGCTCTTCAGGTCTTCTACCCTTGGCCTCCAGCTCCTCTGTATGCATTGTCGATTCTCGCTCTCTCCAGCTAAACTTGACCATCCCTCTTCCTCCACCCACTACCACCAACTCCTCTGCATCTCTCTCTCCCTTCGTCACCGTCGTCCTCTGGACCCCACTCTCTCTTCATTGCGACTTGCTCTCCACCGAGCCTTCCACCTCCCAACTCCTCTTCGTCGTCGCTGACTACCATGGCTACTCCGTCGCACTTTGGCTCGACCCTGATCCTAGTCCCAAGCTTGGCGTCCAAGACCTTTGCTGGATCATGTCCAAACCTGACTCCTACATCCTCGCCATGATTAATGGCCCCTCTATTCTCTCCCTCTATAGTACCAACACTTTTGCCACCTGTATATGGAAATATGACGCCTCGCTCGAATACCTCTCCTATATCTGCCGTGATCCTTTTGATTCCCGTCATTTCTACATTCTTGGTTTGAAAGGTCTTTTACTGTCAATAAAAGTGTTAGGAGACAGAGAAGATGTCATTGTAATTAAAGAATTGTAGATTCCAACGGATTGTATTGAATCGCTAAAGCTGGAAAGGGAATTGAGTGGCATTGCCTCGTCCCCTGCTTCCGGGTTGTTTTCGCTTTACATGGTGAAATTTGCGTTTTTGCCGTACTGGAGGCAGAAGAAGAAAAGTAAAACAGATGTGAAGAGAGGGTCGAACTGGCCGAAGAAGAAGGATAAAAAAATAATTAAAAAAAAGGGTAAAAGTGGTATTTTATCAATTAAAGTTAATTTATTTTGAACGTCTATTAACTTTTAAGGGGGTAATTGTTAGTTAAAAAAAATTGTTGGGGCTAATTGTTTTCCTGAAATTTAACTGCTAGGTCAAAGTAAATTTCCCATTGAAAATGTTGTTGGAAATACCAGGAAAGGCCAAAACAATCAGGAGTAGCTGAAAATCATAATTAGAATCTGGATTATACGGTCTATGACAGTCCAGACCATTGGACCAAGGGACTCGTGACAATCTAATGGTCTAGATTCCTGTTTTGCATTTTTTTATTTTTTCCATAATTATTTCCTATTTTTTATTTATTTTTAGCTTTATGACACATATAAATTAACCAAAAATAAAATAAATAAATAAAAGGTCAGACTATTGTGACTTAATTTTTTAACTTAATTTCATTCACTATTTGATAGTCATTAATTTTTTTAATATAATGGTAGAAAAAGTTGTTGAGTTAGCATTAAAAAAACTACTTTTTAACTTCTCTTTTTCACCCATAGATTGTAGTTATAAATTATTATTAAATAGTATTTGAAATTAAGTCGAAAAAATTAAATCGCAATAGCCTGACCCATAAATAAAATATATGGAAAAACAAAAAAAATGCAAAATTGAAATCAAAACTGTTGAACCATCACAGGTCTATCGATCCAACAATCCAGATCGTCATGGATAATTATAGACCGTACAATCTAAAGATCCAGATTCTAGTTAAGATTTCTAGCGACTTCTAGGTTTTTTGGGAATGATTTCAACATTTTCAACTTAAAAAATTAATCTAAACTACTCGACATACTCTAACAGATCATTCATACTACTCCTAAATACTTCAAAATATCGTTCAAACAACAAATTCCAAACCACGTAACTCAAATCTTAAATAAATAAAAAAAATATTCATTTCAATTAAAATAAGAAAAATGAACGATTTACCTTTTGGAAAAGTTCCCCAGTGTTCAAAGACCCATTTGCACTAGAGTCGTCTTCTCCTTCACCAAATTTGTTTTTGTTGTCGCTAGTGATAGAGAAAATATAAGTTATATTTTGAGTTGAGAGAGGGTTAGAAGGTTGAGGGAGGAAGGACAATTTAGTTATATTACATGTGAGGAGGTAGATAAATTATAAAAAAAGTGAGGGGGAGTAGTTATTTTTCAAAACCCCCAAAATTTAGGCTATTATTATATTTTTTTCGGGGAAATTACAATAACCCCTTAATTAAATTTAAAGAGGAACATTTAACCCCACACTTTTACTAAACTACATTTACTCTCCAAATACCCCTAAAAAACTAACACTTACCCCCCAAATATTTGGGGGGTAAGTGTTTATTTTTTAAAAAACAGTGATAATTTTTTGGGGGATAAATATTAATTTAGTAAAAGTGTGGGGTTAAGTATTTTTTTTGAAATCTAATTGGGGGGTCAGAATAAATTCCCTTTTTTTTCCCCCAACTAGAGGCCGTTAAAGTAGTAATAGTGCTTTCCTATTTAAAAATTTTATCTAAAAGAAAAATATTATGGTTAATTGTTAACGGAAACAAATAAAAAATGTATATCTTAATCATATAATTACTAATAGATATATTAAAGTAACGAAAATGGAACAACCACACTCGAACCTAGAGCACAAAAAAATAATTATATTTAGTAATTTAGCCCTAGCTATAAATTTAAAAAAACCTATATTTGGGAAAATACAAAACCCCCCTAGAGATTTTGAAAACCACAATAAAAAGAAAAAATGATAGTCATCAGTGACTTCCTCTTAAAATTAAGCAGCGAAAAAAAACAAAAATATTAATTTTTACCCATAGATATATCAATCAAAATGTCATATATACACTTAAATTTCTAAAAATCCAAGAAGAATTTGTAACTTATAAGACTTAATTAAACCTGTAATCTATTAATTATTAAAAAATGATTTTAGATCAATAATGAATAGACTTAAAGCTAATTAAAATATCTTTAAAGGGAAGAAAAAGGACATGAGATAGTCCAACAAACCTATTCTTATGTCCAATATCTTTTTTCTAAGATTAGTTTTTCTAGATTTCGATACCATTTTTATCATCATCATCTCAAGGTTATGCTACATTGCAACTAATGTAACAATACATCAATTACAAAATTCATTTAAAAATTGCAAACAACTACAAAAAAAAAAAATCAAAAATAACCATTTATACAATATTATATTTCTTTATAAATTTTTATAGTTATTTACAACTTTTATACAAAATTTACTACCAATGTATTTATTCAAAAGTCTTTAACTTCTCATCAATCTCAAACTTATTAATTTCAACCTAAGTATTCTTCCTAGAAGAATAATGTGAAATTAATAAATATTTTTGAAAATGAAAAATAAAATGAAAGAAAAGAAAAGAAATTTTCATATGTTTTAAAAATTCTGTTTTAATGGTTGTGGCTCTTTTGTAGTTTTCAAAATCCCTAGGGACCTCCATATTCCAAATATTGGAGGTCACATAATATTTTCCCACAAGAAGGCTACATGAATCCAAAGTTACCATACGCATTAATTTTCTAAGTATAATTAATATTAAAATATTTTTTAAAAAAATAAAATTTTATGTATAACTTATAAATAAACTTAAAAACATATACAGTCAAAACAATATTTATTATATGAAAAATGTGACTGAAACATAAAATTTTTATTAAATTTTAATGAAAAAATTGATCTATAAGGATATATAGAATTTCCTATTTTTATTGATTTTATATTAAATAGAATATTAATTTTTACTTCAAATAATTTATATTTGAGATAAATATTTGATTATTTTATTTTAAAATTTTTAGTATACTTAAGAAAATGGTGAGAGTACCACTATAATAATCAAGATCCAAACAAAGTAGATACTAGATATTAGTAAGTCTTTCAATTTATTTTTGAGTTTCATATAAATGTTTTTCATCCAATATGTGTCTATTGTTAAGAAAATCTAAGGTACATAAACTAATTTTAGTAATCGTGTAAGATGAATAAATTTAAGGGAGTGAAATAAAAAATAACAAAAATTTAAAAAAAATTTATTTGTCTAGCCAAAATGGGCCCAACGTATGTTGGTTCGTTGCCCATTAGCCTATTTTGGGTCTATGGTCTTTGTATTTGACTAGCTCGTAGCCCAAAATGGGTCAATGGGCAACAAACCAACATCTACGTCCCAACAATTATCTGATTTGATTAAACAAATCAAAATTTTTAAAATTTTGATTTTTTTTTTTCATTTTAACCCTTGAGTTTGAGTTTAGTTATTTTTGAAATCTCACGACTAATTTAAGACCTTATCTACTAACTATGTTAAATGTGACAAACTTGGCCTGTTTTAGATCTTGCATCCTCTCTCTATCACCTTCCCTATCTCATATGGAGAGCCTAGAGGTGGCAAAAGGCTAGGCCAAGTTGGCCCTAACCTATTTTGGGCAGGCCTATGAGCTAGGCCAGGCTAAAATAGTGTCAGGGTAAACCTTAAAAAAAAAAAATAAAGGCATAAGTCTGGCCTAAGGTTTATACTATTTAGACTAGGCTTGTTAATATTTATTATTTTAAAATTTTAAATTAATTTCTAATTTATAAATATAAAAAATTATTTTATTACAGTATCCAATCAGGGCAGGCCGACCAACTGGCCCGAAACCTAAGTTTAAGCCTGGCTTACCTTAGACCTGGGCTCAACCAAATCTGCACTATAGTATTTAGAACAGGCTAGGTTGGTCCAGAAGAGCCCACTCTGATAGCACTTCTAATAGTATGGTTTCCGGGGTTGATGTAGCATCCTCTTACCCTATTCCATTCGATTCGACGTTAAAGGGCAAACGAGTAATAGCAATCATGGTTTCTTAATTTGAAAATGGTTGCGACTTTGTCCCTCCAATCAGAAATAGAAATAAATACAAATACTTGGATGAGTGGAAAGAAGATCACGAAGACAGCGACACCTAAGCCTGGGAAATTACACGTGTCAGCTCCTCAATGTCCCCGAAGTCAATCGAGTAGAAGAAATCAAAGAATACAAAACTAACTACATTTAGAAACCAAACCTAGTTTCAATCCATATATACATCAATCTTAACGACCCTCTTACACAGGAATTGGTTTGGCTATGAATTCGGTTTCCCAGCATATCTAATCTACTTGAAGAACAAGAGAGGTAATAATAGAAATTTGATTTTCATATCCTACCTTAGACTTACACGTATTCTGCGTATATTTTCTCCCATAAGTTGGCATGAATAATTATGTAAATGTAATAAAAAAGTTAACTTTAATCTGAGTCTTCTGGTAAACCAAAAACATATTTTCTTTTGTTGCTGATAAGGATTAGACCCAGATGTGAAATCTTAATGAATATAGATCCTGGAATATTCAAGAGTTTGACTATCACGCATCTACTAGTTTATTAGGTGATCAAATGTCAACCTCTTGTTTATAATTGTAATTCTGAAGTAAAACTTTTTTTTTTTTTTTTTTACAAAATAAATCATCTAGATTATAGTAATAAAGTTGGTCTAGGTCACAAGAGATCTCATGGTGTTGAATGCCAACTTGCTTGGTTTCAGATTTAGAAAGCATTCAACATTACTTCACGGGGAGCTCCTTTCCTTGAAAAAGCAATCACGTTCCTCTCAAATCTATAAAGATAATAGTTTTTGGTAATCCACATTACACTCCACCGACAACTTGCAGCGCAGCCAGCTCCACACCCCATTTAATTGCCAACTGCAATCACGGTCTGTCATTTTGTTTAGTTGTATTTCTATAATTTCCTTCAAAATTAAAATTGTATATCAGAAAATACTTTTTTAAAACAATAATATTACATTTATTACTCTTGGAGGATATATGGTAGATCCAGCCAGTGAGGAAAATTAGATTTACAAGGCTTGATTTATTTTATTAATATCTGATTTCTCGATCCATGCAATTCTCCCATTCACAGCCCGGGTTCCAGAGCAAGCAAGCAAGCAGAACATCCCACCTTTAAAAGCAAGTTTCAGAAGTGCCATGCTTCTCAGAAGCTCGTCAACTCCAGTTAAAGGAAGCCCTCTGTCTCCCTACGGAGACAGTCCGAGTAGAGACTTCGACAACAACAAATGCTTCACCAGGCATCTACCCTTTCACAGCCTGCACCACCTCAACCTTACACCCTGCTCATGCAGCTTGTCTCCACGCTCTCGCTCAGCTTCTGCTTTCTCTGAATTCAATCAAGGAATCGACAGCTTTGGCCTCCAAGGCTTCCGGAGAGCTCGTTCGGATGGAAACCTAGAAGGGTTATCTTATAACTGTTGTGATATAGACGAGTTCCGAAATTCTAATACACACAAGAAGTCTTCCGCGAAACATCACAACTCAATGTTGAGGAGTGCGCCATCTTTTTCTATCTATAACTCCTTTGACGGGGTTGATCAAGATGAAGAAAGCAATGACCATCAAGGTGGGGAGGGAGAACAAGAACAACCTCTGAAAAGAACAGTTACAATTGGACAGTGTATTGAGTCTATGGGGAATAGCGACTTCAGTTTTGGGAAGAACATTATGGGGCTGATTCAGGAGGAGGGAGAAGCTGAAGATGAAGGATCGAGTGGAACTCCGAATTTGACTCCTGAAGAAGTTGAACCTGTTAGTCCTCCCATGTACCTTGCCACAGGCCTTGGAATTGATGTGGCTGGTTTTGATTCTGGTGAAGCTTTTGACTCAACTCTGGAGAATTTTGATGAGAGTGGAAGCCTCGAGGATTACTATAAGAGCATGGTTGAGGAGTATCCCTGCCACCCTTTGTTTCTAAGAAATTATGCTCAGTTGTTACAGGTGAGATTAATGCTTTTTTCTGCTTTTTTTTATTCTGATTAATTGTTTTGATTTAGTTAGTATTCCTATGAGTTGGTGTAACTATTTTCAAATTGAGCTGTATGGAAAGAAACTCAGATTCAGCAATTTCTATCAAGTATGAACACTATNTCTTTGTCAGGTACTCATAATTTTACTATCCATACTAGGACAAAATACATTGTAAGGTATGGTTCTGGACCTCTGGTTCAGATCCATCTCAGAAGAGTGGTTCTGAGAAGGGACAAACAAGATCCAAGTATTGTTGTTAATGCTCTTGTTATTAGTTTTTGGCATAACTTTGGCCAGAGTAATCTTCTTTGGAACCTATTCAAGAGAATGCTTGCTGCTTCATTAATTATTGATTGCATATTGCTGCCATTGTTGCTATCTATATTTTTTTAAGCAGAGAACCATCATGTAGGAACTCGCTTGTTTGAGTTTTTTAATTTATTTCAGTAGTAAATGCTAAGTTCTGAGTGAGCAGTCCTTGTCCTTGCAGAATCTCCTNGCATTTCACCCAAGGACAGAATTATAGATTGTAAAAACCTCATGTACTTGTATCTTTTTTAACAGTACAAGGGTGACCTTCATGGAGCAGAGGACTACTATCATCGTGCTTCATTAGCAGATCCCGTAGATGGTGAGATTTTGTTCCAGTATGCTAAATTAGTTTGGGAGCTCCATCATGACCAAGATAGAGCGTTGAGTTATTTTGAACGTGCAGCTGAAGCTGCTCCTCAGGATAGGTCAGTACTCACTTACATTCTTTGCTCTTCAAAAAGGCTGGATATATTTTTACATGTAGTTATTTTAATTTCTACAGCAACTTTGGCTCTGATCCAAAAACTTAATCTTTCGTTTCTTATTTTCAGCAATATTCTTGCAGCTTATGCAAGTTTCCTCTGGGAAATAGAGGATGATGGAGAAGAAGATAGAACACAACAACGCCGCATTGAGCCACCTTTTCCAGTAAGAAGTCTTGACTGCTTAATTCTGTCTACTCATTGGAAAGGCCGTAATTCTTCTCATTTAGTTTTCCTCTCAGGCTGAAAACGGGGCTCAATATAAACTTGACAACTCAGTCCCTGTGATAGAAATTGAGTCGGTTAGCCCATCATTTCAAATTGAATCAGGCATTAGGATTGATGTGCCCAATTTTATTGCAACTGATGCGGAGGAGTATTACAGAAGGATGGTTGAGGAAAATCCTAGCAACCCTTTGGTTCTGAGAAATTATGCTCAGTTCTTGTTTAAGGTGAGATGTATGTTCCACATTTAATTGTTGCTTACATGTGTTCGTTAGATGCCCCATTCTATTCGCTAAGAATAACAATTCAAGTTGTGCCTTGAAGATCATTAAAAATAGAACATATGTACAGACCATCTAGGCCTGGAGGATTTAGACTGGTAAACGCTTTGAAGATTTTGGATATTCAGAGTTCCTGCTAATTAGTGTTACAAAGTTAAGTCTTGGTTGATCTTCCAAATTAAGTTATTGCAATAAGCAGTGGTTTGAAGTATGAAAAGGATGCCCTTCAGCTTTTAGTACAGAACTTGATGCACTTATGTGACTCTTAGTAAAAGTGTGTGTAATGATGCTTAGGATTGGAAGACTTGGGTTTTGTCCTGCAGTGCTGGAACTCGGATACTCCTACACCTTACTGAGATCAGATTCCTGAAAACATAAACTATATCAAAAGATTTAAGTAGGAATTCACTTGTTTCAAACGGAGCTCATAAATGGCATTTAATCTATTACACGTTTGTTGATTCTTTCATGATCTATTGATCTATTTTGGGCTTGTTTAGATTGTCGCATCTTACTTGTGTTCATTCTCTGCGAATTTCCTGTTTGATAAACAGTCCAAAGGAGACCTTCAAGGAGCAGAGGAGTACTACTCACGGGGCATGCTAGCTGATCCAGCCGATGGTGAAATCATGTCAGAATATGCTAAATTGGTGTGGGAACTTCACCATGACTATGATAAAGCCTTGTATTACCTTGAGCGAGCAGTTGAAGCTGCACCTGGAGACAGGTACAGATTTTTCAAAAATGTCCTTTTTTTCCACAATTAAACGTATTTCATATAACTTTCGCATTCTCTTTACATTTTGAAAATGTTTCTTCATTGTGACATGTGCACAGTGTTCACTTGACAGATAATAGAATTAGAATAATGGTGGCCTTATGAATTAGCATCACCTAGAATTTCAGTAATGAAATGGTTACAATTAGGTGAAACTACATGTGTTACTCTCAGAAACTCGAGTAAGGAAATGTTGGTTCAACTGAAGCTTTCTTTCATGTATGCTTTTTTTTTTTTTTTTTTTTTTACTGAG
>JANKKB010003474.1:13076-33181 GCA_026225775.1 Bursera palmeri
CATGTAAAATCATTCAATTAAATTTTGATTATTTATGAGAATCAACATTAATAAACGATCGAATTGCTTTTTTTTTTTTTAGGAGGTTGTAAGATAAGATTCATAGTTAGAGGTAGTTCTTCTTCATCTCTTTAATTCAATTCTGATTTAATTAAATGCAATTCAACCTCAATTTTTTTTTTTTTTCCATTTGCATGAGGATTGAGTGCTGACCCTGCAAATAACATAGAAAGTTTTCCAACTTAACAATTAATTATTCGTAATTAATAATCGAATAATTATGTTAATAAAGTCATCGCATTCAATTATTTACCGCCTAAGAAATTAGAGATGCAGGAGTACACCGATAAAGCAACCCTACAAAATCACCGCCTTCTGGACAGTACACTGAAACTTTAAGATAAAAAAAAAAAATACTCGAATAGAGTGCGAAATTATATATAAAATTATAATTATTTTTTAAACTTAATTAATTTAGCATAAACTTGTATCTGTTAAAAATTTTATCTTGATAAAATAAAAGTTAGATATTCAAGTTGACACTTCCTAAGAAGTGAGAAAAAAAAAAAAAGACAAATATATTATTAAATATCTGAACTAAGTGCGATTTAGTATTAAGTACTATTTAAACCTATTAAGTCTTAAAATTAAAAAAAAAAAACCATCTTAGATAGAACTCATGTTTCAAAAAAGGTGACACATACCACAATATGTATACTCATCATCCAACATAATCTTGTTATATGTGAATTTATTACCTTTCAAATAAATAAAACATATAAATAACGCAATATATCCATCCCATGATGTAAAACTTACAGATAATTTGTTTTTCAAGGATTTTCCAACATGAGGTTGCTTAATAGGCAAAGAGACATAATGTAAATGCTTAAAATGCAATATCTCTTCATGTAACTGAGCAAATTAAGCTGCTAGACAAGTTAACTTACATCCAGATTTCTGAAGTCACAGTCCATTGTTTGAGCTAAAACTTAAACTTAGAAGAGTGCAGCACAACACAAGTCAAAGGTTAGCAGCCACTGTCATGATTAAGTTTCCTAATGCAAAGGGGTCACTTCCCAGCTCAAACTGAAAATCCAATTTACCGTGTTTCTTCCCTACTAGTTGAAGCATCTGAACGCCGCCTCTTGGCTTCATTGTCACCCAATTGCAATGAAAAACAAATATCTTCATCAGGACCGTTCCTCAGGGAAGCAAGATTCTCAGAAACTGCCTTATCTGATGGATTGTTTTGATGTAAAGGTGACCGCCCATTAAAGCTTGGAATAAACTGATGCTCAACACTGGGACCAGCTTTCGTACCATCTTCCAGATGAAATTCGGTTTCCATTAGTGATGGGTTTGCTTCAGGGCTGTTGTGTTCGACGTCCAAAGGGATATGTTGAATCTGAAGACATAGCGGCTCAAATTTGTCATCATCTTTGTCCTTCAAAAGCATTCCATCAGGGGGTGAGGAATCCCCTACAGTAGAGCCAATTGCGGTCGCTGAGACAGCTCTCTGTTCTTGAACTGCCACTAACAAAAAGAAAAAATTACACATATATCATTAATTATTTTTAAAATCTTTTTAGCCAGTTCAATCTACTGATGCCCATTCATGCATGCATCTTTTAGACCTATCCTCAAGCTATGTAGTCTCTACATCTGTTCTGTGCAAGATACGTTGAATCGGTTACCTTTTCGCATAAAACAAAATATATAGAATTTTGACAGATAGAATTACGAGCAAAATATGCATCTCTCTCTCTGACAGACACACGCAATGACCATTTCAGAAAAGCACAAACCTTTAAGCCCTTCATCACTAGTGATGAGATCAAGTTCAAGCAGGTTGAGAAGGCGCCCAAGATCAACCCCGCTTGTCCAATTCTCTGGAGGTTGCCCAACTTTTAACTTGAGTCTACCACGGTTAGCAGTCCCACCCCAAATAATCCCTATAGGCCGCGGTTTCTCGCCATTTTCACCCTTCATTAAAATGAGGCTTCCACTATCTCCCTCCAAGTCAAAAGTCTGTTGGTTCTCACCCACAACAAGGAAATCAGTTAAGAAGCATATACCTTTCTCATCATTGTACTCGAGGGCATAGGCCAACACAGTTCCTGCAGTCAGGCCGGAACTTCTTCCAACCTTCATTACTTGCTTCCCTATAAGGGTACTTATTGGAGATTGCAAGTCTATAATCTTGACATCACCAATCTCTCCCACGCCTTTCACAGATGTAGTAACAATAGACATGTCAAAATCATCGGAGAAAGGGATGAATGCCCCATCTGCTCTCACAAATGTCTCTACAGGTGCCCAATGACAAGTAAGTGTTAGGAGGATGCAAAAGTTTATCTTATTTTCCATATCTATGACGTAAAATGTCATATGTAGAAGTAAAAGTAACCAAGATTATTTAATAGCCCTTAATAGAATAGAAGATCAGAATAAGAGCAAGGAAAGTATGCACACACAAGTGCTGTGAAGATGCTCATATCCAATCCTTGAATACATTAAACTACTGTAATTGTGTTAAAATATCTCTCTTTTCCTGGTGAAATGAGACAACCTACGGAAAGCAATCCTGAGGAGCAACTAATTTGTCTAACCGATGCAACCAATGACAATCCAACCAACATTTGTGGTTTGATCCATCAAGTAATATTTTTTGCTCCCAAATGTACTGCCATTCATCAAAGTGAATTACAGCAGAAATAAAATAATGTGATCACTGTCATTCCAATTGTGTTGTGGACTGATAAGCCAGCCTTACACGAGGGAGAAAGAATAAAAGAATGAAATGAAAGCCAAGACATAAGAGAGAGAAGTTTGATTAGCGGTTTCTTCATAGTGTATGATGATCAATGGCTGAAAAAGATTTAAGAACATTTTAACAAGTATTTTGATTCAACAAAAATAGGAAAGAACATGAGAAACCTTAAAATCCATATTATCATGTTTTCAGTAACCTTATTAAATTTTTTATAAATAGAGCTGTGTTCATTGCCAGATGGCCCAGATGGCCTTTGCCTCAAAAGATTTTGTATGGACCTGTATGAGTGTCTAGAAGAATTGTAGGAAAATTTAGGTTGTGCCCATGACAAAACAATTTGTCTACGTGGCCAACTTTGGCAAAAAGAAACAAATTCAATGTGTCCATGTCACTGTATGGGTTTTGAGGTAATTTTAATGCATTGTGAATTTCATGTTAAACTGTTCTAATCTGTGTTTGGGGGTTATGAAGTCATGGCCAAATTTTGAAAAGAGGCTGCCATAACTGTACAAAGCATAATTCAACTGAATACTGAACTGGGTAAGATTAGAATTGGTTTTGTCAACTTCTATTCATTTCTTTGTTGCATGTATAACTCAACTTAGAAATAGATTTAAAACCTGAATATTTTGATTAAAAATTTAACTTATGAAACTTATATTCTTTAGAAAATTAAAGGACGATTCGGTTATATTTATTTTACATTTTGTTTTAAAATATTGAACTCAAAATGAAAATAGTAAATTCTGTTTTGTATTTCCAAAATTTGAGACCTTTTTCAATATTATTTTCTGGAAGATTAAATTTAATGAAAACAACAAAATTTTCAAAAGAACTGTTTGAAAATAATGTATAAATATTTTGCTATATATCTTATTAAAATATTCTGTTAGAGTTCATAAGAACTCTAAAAATCAAATTAAAATCACTTATAAAAAACTGATTTAAAAAACAACTCAAAAGTGCTTTTGGTTTAGACAAATGAACTCTTAAAATGGAGAAAACAAATAAAAAGTTGTTTTCACCATTATGTTACTTTTTAGTTATAAGTAGGGACGGGATTTTATGTTTTCTGAAAATAGAAAACGATACAATATATTAGATTTTCAAGGACTTAAAAAAACTATTAGTTCATAAACAGATGCTAGCTAAAATTTTTAGACAATCTCCATCGTGCCAAAATAAAAGAACAATTCAGCCATTCTGCAAAACTAACAAAATCTTTTGATAGCTTCTCCCAGATCATTAGGAAGTGAATATCAAGACGTGGTATAATAGTGTGTCCAGATTAAGTGTTTAGGTAACTGGAGTCTGGTTTCATCCACGATTAGTAGCATTGTGTCACATCTGCTAATTAAGCAATATCCCAACAATGTATTTTGGTCTCTATTTTTTTTTTTTTTCCTGTTCTGACAATTCTTGGAGAGCTATAACTAGCTTCTGTCACTATCTTGCAACATTTATAACAACACCAAACAGATGAATTCCTACCTTCGTTTGGTAGGAAATATGTTTACACGTTGCCCTTTAAATAGTTAACTTCTTTATCTTGAGCTCTTTATTAGCATAACTAGAAATCTGATATGGATCTGATCATCTTGTTCACAATATCTTAAAACTAGATCCTTTTTTTGGAGAATACCTCTTTTTTTTTTTTTTCCTAAGGGGTTTAAAATACTTGGATCGTTAAGCTTAAATAGTATTAATAGGCTCTTAACTANTTTTTTTTTTTTTTTTTTTTCCTAAGGGGTTTAAAATACTTGGATCGTTAAGCTTAAATAGTATTAATAGGCTCTTAACTAACAACTTATGGTTTTAGGTTTATTGTTAAAGCTTAACCACTATTATTAGGCCCTTACCTAAAAACTGAAGTTTTAGATTTAGTTTTAACAAGGTATCCAGACCAAGTTAACCTACAAGGTCTTTTATTCAAATCCTCCTGTTAATTTATATATGTGTGTGGTTGTGTTCAGTCCATGTGCAAGTGCATGTGAAGAGACATGTTTGAACTTTAAATACTATTGTTGGACCTTTACCTATCAATTTAGACCTTTTGTTGTCTAGTGCTAACTTAACACATATCAATAGGTTGGAAAACTGGCATTAGATGAAATTTTCAGCTCAAAGGATTTTGGAGTGGCTAATGACGACTTGATATTGGAAATTTAGTAAAAGCCACCGCTGGGAATTGAAGTTAGTTAAGTCAAAAAATAAGTATTTAAAGTTAGAGAATTTTCAGTCTCCAAAGAAAGAGTATTTTGTTGATTATCCAGATTTATTAGAACTTTTGGAATGAGAGTCTAAAATAAGTGACTATCTGATACACCCTCAAATATAAAGGTGTATAGTAGAAGACCACGTGGCTAGTAAAAGGGTACAAACAAGAAGGAGGGTGTGATTATCCATCCCAGCTACAACTATATAACCAAAAGCAAAAACAGAATAACAGAATAACCAAAAATGACAGCTACAGCCAGCCCAATAACCAACATAACAAACTATCAAATCCCACACCCTCCTTTCTATTTGTACCCTTTTACTAGCCACGTGGTCTTCTACTATACACCTTCATATTTGAAGGTGTATCACTATCCTATCTTGGCTTGACGTTTCAAAAATTTCTCAGAAAGTTTTAGTTTATCAAATGCATTTTGAATATTGAGCTATTAAATACTGCTTAAATTGCACTTTTCTTTATTCTATTTTCCTCGAACCTAAAGTTTTGACTGCAAATGCAGATTTTAGTTTTGGTTGTTATTGACAATGATTGAAATGTATGCTGTCAATGAAGTTTCATTGTGAAAATTAAATGGATAGTAAATTATCGAATGCATAAATTACTTTGGAGTTGAGCTCTCATTTCAACTGTCATTTATATCCTGCTATCAGGGGCTAAAGCCAGGCACCTTAATTACTCAAACCTTACTAGTTTAGGGCATTGTCACCAACATACGTGTGACAGTTCGGATCTACAGCTCAAAGGTTAACTAGGTTACAAGGATAAATGTGGTTGTAGCAATCTAGACATTTAGGGATTCTTGTTTAGGTAGTTTTTATTTCCTATTAAAAGTTGATTTAGATTTCCAATAAAAGGTACATATGTTTTCTAGCTAGGATTTTAGCTGCTATAAAATGGGCCTTAGTTTGTTTTATTTAGCATACTTTGATGATTAATGAACATAAATATAGCCTTCATTCCCCAAGGTTTTATGCTCCTCCCTAAATTCTCCCCTTTTTGTTATGGGCTGGAAATTGAAAATAACTCTTTAGATTTGTGGTTCCTACATTAGGTCCACCCTCAAGTAGAGCTGAAATAACTTATATTTTGTATTCCCACTTATAACCTTCCAACTCCAATTTATACCCATTTGCTCAATTTCAGTTAGCACAGTTGCAATGCCAACATTTTTAAGAGAAGATACTTCATATGGAACTATTGAAGTTTGTCAACAAAAGCTAAGCGTAGATACTTTAACCATCTTACCTGGATTCATTCCAGCAAAAATGCCATACCAAAGGTCATCTGTGATGAATGAAGTTGCTCTCTCCACAGCACCAAGATATACTCCAGGTCCAAGAGTTGGAGGCAAAGGATGAAACATCTTCTGATTTGGGTAATCTAAGTCAACTGCAACATGTCGATTTGTGAGAAAACCAACTTGTCGGTTGCCAGTTTGGCTTTTGACAATTGCACCTAGAGTTCCATATGTTTCTTGGTTTGCGACCTAAACAAAAATGACATTTATGGTATTATTAAAATCATCATGAGCTTATTAGAAGAGAAAAGTAGGTAAATTTAGTAATAAATATGAGGAAAAAAAACAACCAAATAAATAATGCAGTGTATGTGAATAAATAATGAATAAATTTGGCATGACCAAAGCATCTAATTAATGGTAAATCAGATAAATGCTGCAATAGGCATATAAGGACACATATTTACTAAAAGGAACCATTATTGCTGTCCTCTCAGATCCTATGCTGCTCTCAGGTGAATAATAGACATCATTTACAAAGACAAAAAGCTATTTCATTCTCATCTATTACTAGTATATCAGAAAGAGGAAGATTGGGATGCTACTTCAGAATACCTGAGAGCCTGAACCAATACAGGGATCACCACCACGCAAGTCATCCACAATTTCAGTGTACAACTGTTCTTTGGGAGTTGGCTCAGGTGCACCAAAATACGAGAACTCTACCACATCTACTTCACACCATACACCACCAGGTCCCTGATTAAAGAATTTAAGATATATCTTAACTACAAAGAAACCCGAGAAAAGGCTATGAGGAAAAACCCCAACTGTTTCTCAATGCTCAAAAACATACAAGGAACCAAAAAAGAAATAGGATAGAAAGTAAAACCAAGCCTCCTTTCCTAACCTCTAAGGCAGCCGGTAGACACTGAATGGGGCTGAGCCACTGCTTGTGGACTTTCCTGGAAACAAAAACAAGAATAGCTGGTATATCAGTCAACACACCACGCTTAATACGGAAACCTATTGCAGTGCCAAGACTGTAACATCGCAAGATTTTGCTATGAAATGCTCTTATGGTCATGAGCTCCAGCAACGTAGTTGCTTGTTGTCCTTTAGGCAATCGACCCAGTGTTTCAGGTAACACCCCTTTTTGCAGATTAGCAAAATAATTTTCCCTCTCTTCAGCTGCATCATTTCGGCTAGGCCATGAAAAGTAAGCAGCATTGCTCTCACAGTGCTGTCCAGCTGAAGCAAAAGGCTGAAGTGTTGGCGGACTTAATGAAGGCAGATTAGGATGACTGCAGAAGTTTCTCTCAAAATCCAAAGCTGATTCTTCTGATGGGGTTGAACCAGAGCAGCGAGCCCTCATATTAAGTCTCGTTCGATCCATTCAACCGACTACCTAAGCATTAGTCCAAAAACCAATCAAGAACAATGATTAAGAAAAAAATAATAGAAAGGAAAAAAACATATGCAATTAAAGCTGCAGAAAGGACAAAAAGTAAAACAAAAGAAAAATTATTATATATGTGTGTGTTTGTGAAAATCTATATATATAACAAACAGAAAGGTCTTTCTCAACCTTTAGTCAACATAACTTCGAAAATTTATGGTAACTTTGATAGGTACATAAAGCTTGTAAAGAATGGGCTATGAAAATGAGGTAATCTACCCTCACATAAACTATGATAAACACTCCTTGGACGGAAACAAATTAATAGCAAGCAAAAGAAAAGTACAAATGAAGGATTATCTGCAATCTTAAACAACAAAAAGTGCCAGCATCTCTCAAAGTACGAGCAATGATAATAATAACAGTCATGCAGGCTGTTTTGCCCCTTCCATAAAAAACTATGGGAAATCCATTAAGGCATCAAAGATGAGGAGGCACAGTATTGACCCAGAGCAAGCCAATTGTGATGCAGTATATGAATTAGAAACTGGCTCTGAAATAAAAAAAATTTAAAACAAAAATTTAAAGGAAAATATGGCATTTAAATCAATACAGCTTTCTTCAAGATAAAACCCAAAAAGAATATTTGAACATCTATCCGTAATAACAGTGAGATAATCAACAGATGGTACAAAAGATTCCCCGCACCAGACTTACAACTCTATGAACAAAATTCAAAATCTGAAACTAAGTTCCAAGACAAAAGCATAGGCATCTAGTAAGTACAGAATAATAGGATGAACTTAAAAACTTTGTTCTCTAGGAAAGCTCAATCAAATGGATCCAAAGTCCAAGCACACATACACAAATAGATTAAATGCAGGCTCAACTTTCTCTTTGCTATATCAATAAACAAAGTGGGTTTTTGAAAAGCAGAATAATGTTACACATACAACTGATGGGACACTGTTATAGATGATAATCATATCATCTATCTTAATCAGTTATATTTATTTTTGGAATTTTCTCTTCCATTTGTATAAAAAGTTTGTAAGATTAGTAGTACTCTTCTATAATAAAACCTTTTGATCATCCAAAATTTCATACAATATTGAAACACCATTAATCATAAAACTTAAAAAGTTATAAAACAACTCGACAATAGTATTCAAACTGTAATATACCCCTCGCGTGTAAAGCCAGACGAAAAATTTCAAGATCAAACACGATAGCTCTAGGCCAAATAGGCTTTAATACCATATGCTGTAACCAATAATCGCAAAAGCTTAAGCTAATAGCAAAGCACCCAAAAGTAGCATTGAAACTGTAACAAAGTTACAAACAGCAGCCGAAAAGACTTTCAAAATCTTTTACACTCCAAAGTAAGGGAAAAATTAACTTAAATTTATTTCCACTAAGTGTTATTAGTAACAGAAGATTAATGAAATCAACTTTATGCTATGAAACGGATAAATTTATTACTTTTATTAAAAAGGGTTTCAGACAGGAACCACATAACACCACAAAGTGAACTAACAGATGACAAGAAGGTAGCTCGCTCAAAATCATGCAAATTAAGTACTACTCAAATCAACAAACGACCAGTAGAAGCTAACCCAGGAAGCAAAATGGAAGCTTTAGCATATACAGGCATTAAACAAAGCGATTCAGGCGTGAAAAAAAAGGCGTTCAAGAAGAGTGAAAGAAGAAAGTAGAGACTCACTGATCAGCTGGCAGTGGAAAAAGGTAGTAAACAAAGAGCAAAGTAGAGTGGTGGTGGGGCGTTTTGAAGACTGAAACACGTCAGTTGTAGGGGAAATTGGAAAAAGAAAGTGTAGGGAAGTTGCAGAGACTGCGAGGGCGCTATATTTGCAGGGAAAAGAGTGATGATTATGATTGCCGTACGAAACCATGAAAGCCAAAACTTTCGTAGTAGTAGAGCAAGCAATGTGGTAAAGTTGGTCGCTCTATTTATTTATTTTATCTGAATAACTCTGAATTATGAGTTTGGGGGCAATGTGTGTGGTGTTGAAGGCCTCATTTTAATATCTCTGAGGTCTCATCTTGAAAGCCGTTGGATTTGGGCTTTTTAAAAAAAAAAAAAAATTGTAAGGGAACATCATACATAGCTTAATACGTACAAAAAGGTAAATGAAAATGTTTCACTTAAAAGCAACAATGCCGCCAACAAAATCTCGGGCGCCTCTCTTTTTGTTTCTTATTTAAAATGAAATATGATGGAATCTATATTTAGTTGAAATCTAAATAGATTTGAATCCATAGCCTAACCTTAAATATATATAAATGTATCTTAATAATATATTTATTTTTTTTTAATTTAATAATAATTTTTTGAATTGTTTATTTTTTATTATTTATTATTAATTTGATATAAATGTCTTTATTTATATGAGAATAAGTTTTAAGTGCAACAAACAAACATTATCAGTCAAATTCAAACTTAAGAATTAAAAATAATAATAGTTTAGAAGTATTTATTTATCAAAGGGCTAGAGTTTAGGCTTAATGTCCAATGGAATAACAGTCGTATTTATATTAGTGCATTTCTTATCTTTTGTGTATTTTTGTTACCTAGCTCTTACAAATAGTTTTTGTCTCTATTTTTACCAACTAAATTTTGAAAAGAAAATTAATCCTTCTTAATATAAACCCTCATATGAATGAGTAAGAATTGAAATTTACAGAACATTTTTTACTAGTAACAAAAAAAAATATTTTTAAGTATTAATATGGGTGTAAATTATATAATTAAATTTGTAATAACTTTGTTTTTAAGTGAGTTTAAAAATTGTTTCATTTTAAAATAAAATTTATGTCATAATCTTATATTAAATAGTTGGGGTGGGTACTAGTCGGATTGAGACTTTAATTAGATTGGATTTAATATATAATCCGACACAATCTGGTCGGGTTGGGTTGACTAATCATACTTTAATATGTGGTGATTTTATTATTTTTAAAAAATTTTCGGATTTAGTTCTGGTATAACTCAACCTAAACCTGACAGGGTTAGATTGGGCTTTTATGCCCACCTAATTTGACAACAAGATTACACAATATAATGGATAGCATAATTTCATAACTTGATAGCTTTCAAGTTATTAAGGTGTTGAGTATATGACTATTGTATGAAAATTTTTTAAAAGCAAGATTCTTTTTGAAATTATACTTAAAAGTAAGGTTATTTATGAAAATTTTCTTTTTTTAACAAGAGGTGTGGGTGTGGGGCCTTTTAGTATTAATGGTTGATATCCCAGTCCAATGTCGGCCTTCTAAGGGCCCAATATTGATCAATGAATTCAGCCCAATCAGGCCCATTGCATTATCTCAAGTTTCATTGGACGCTTCATTATTTTCTCAAAAGGACAAAACTATCCTCCATCTCTCTCTCGCTTTCTCTGCTCTTTTTATCCACTGAACTGAGCTAAGGGGGTTTATCTAGGGTTTCCTCTCTCTTAAGTCTTTTCATGGCGAACCCGACACGAGGCCGCCCCTCGCCACCGTCGAGGTCAGGTTCCGGCTCTTCCTCCCGATCCCGTTCGCGCTCCTACTCCGGTTCGGACTCCCGCTCCAGCTCCCGCTCTCGCTCCAGATCTCTCTCTCGCTCTCGATCTCGATCTCGTTCCCGATCCTTGTCTTCCTCTTCCTCTTCATCGCATAGCGGTAGCTCTCGCAGCCGTAGCCCCCCGCCTCAGCGCAAGAAAAGGTCACTTTGACATTTGATAATTTAATTTTTTTTCATGCCTGTAATTAATAGAAAAATTATCNGTAAACTTTCTATTTCTCACTTTTTTTTTTTTGTTGATTAGTGAAAAATTTAGGTCTTATAGTAATCTGGCTGGTAGCTTAAGCGCTTTTTTTTTTTTTAAACATTAATTTAGGGAATTGCTATGTTACCGTGATATAATTCTAGACAGTTCAGCGAAGTTCTACANCCTGGCTGGTAGCTTGAGCGCTTTTTTTTTTTTAAACATTAATTTAGGGAATTGCTATGTTACCGTGATATAATTCTAGACAGTTCAGCGAAGTTCTACATTTCTGGGATTTTGATCATACAATAGATTATAGTGAGATAGATTATAGAATTTTAGATGTCTTGTTACAATTTATTCTTTTTGCTTGGAGACACAGAAGAATAAATGAATTAATCGGAGATGTTTGGAAAGAAAGGTGGACGAGCTGTCCTAAAAAACCTGAAAGGGTTCTAGAAACTTCACGAAAAGAAAGTTCATTGCACAATCTCTAAACAACCAGACTCTAAAATAAAAATTTTAAAAATGCCCTTTCTGGTTTAGGTTATTGAAGCTTTGCAATATTGATAGACAAAGAAAGGGGAGACTTCCTTAAACTCCTAGGAAATAGACATCTGTAAAGAAGCCCAAAATTTCACTTTGTACCACGAAGACAGAACCTCGACTCCACAAAAGCAGATAAACTAGCCATAACATCACAATCCTGTAACATACCAGCCTTCTAGAATTATACTCCTCACTCATATATCTAAGGTTTTAAGAGGATTCTGGTAGAACTTAAATAAAAAGATATGGCGCTTTTGTTTTGAGAGGACCAATTCATTTTCTAGGATTGAAAGGATCTAAGCTTTTCTGTTGATATATTCTTGAGAAAGAAAGCCTAGGATGGTACCAATCAGGTCTCGCTACTGAGATATTTGAATGTGAAAGAATTTGGGCCTATAATAGCCCCAGTTCTCCCAATGTGTTGCATTTCAGTTGTAGATTTTGGCTTATAGACCTGTTGACTAGGCCTGCAATTCTGCATGGAATTTCAACTGTCCGTTACATGCATCCTTATTGAGAATTTTGAATTTGCTTGCATAACTTAGAATTCTTGATCTGCCATCCTGGATTTGTCCATATCAGAGTTCAGAGTGCCTTGAATAAAGTTTACTGATGTAGGGCTTTGCTGTCCTTTCAGTGCATAGTCTCTCTCCCTACCACTTCGATATTCTGGCTTCCATGTGCAGGAATCGACCCTTTTATATCATTTTCAACCACCACTTCTATAACCTTTGGTCATTTATAGCACCCTGATTCTTACTGTCAACTGAAGCCTTTATCATTGTCCTCTACTGCTGCAAAATAGAACCTAAATCTCCTTTACTGACCTTGATTTTGGCTTATAAAGGGCGGAGAAATGCTCACTTCTCCTGTCCACCAGTATTAAGCCTCCAAAGCAGTAACAAACTTCCTCAAAAATATCCCGTTTCCACAAGTGAAAAGGAAGCCTCTCTAAGCCCAGCCATCCCTCCCAGCACAAAAGCTTCCTTTCTTCAGGATTACAATTTGGTTCCCGCTTTTATTGCACAACTTCCTGCACCCTTCTGTCTATCTTGCTCACTTCCTCATTTTCTTTGATTGGTTAACAGAAGAATAATGCTTTATCAGTTTGAAAAGGATGAATGGCTACCTGGATCTCCATCATTTTCAAGAGAGCCTCCTTTATTTTTCACCGTGGATATGATCCTTACTTTTTGATTTATATTATTGTTCTACTCCACCTCCCAAAAACCATGCTGTCAACATAACTAGAACCGCCTTCCAAGCTCTTTATGTCGCTATACATATGATTGTTCCAGGAAGCATCTTGGTTCTTTCTGTTCCTCCTAACTTAGCTGTCTTCTATGCTTCTACATTACCACTAAGGCATGTTGAAGATAGCTTCAGCTAGGGTTCTCTAACCATTGGCCTCCTGCCCCTAGGAAATTATAATGGTTCAATTGTACCTTGCATCATTACATAGTCTCTGATAAAACTGCCATCGGTGTTGAACTTCCCCGGCCAAGCTAAGTAGAAATCTCCTCTAGAAAGCCTAAAGGAATTAGATCCTTTCTGGTGGTGAGCCACTAATAAGTAATTATACAACCAAGATGCACATGCCAGATTTTGTTTTCAACATGAATTTTTCCACCCTAACTCTCTTGGTTATATTAGCAAATTGACTCTTGAATCGTGTGACAGTTTCGGAAAGTTGTTTTTATTAATTATTGTTATTATTAATTTTTTTTTTAATCAATCCTAACTGTCAGAGCTCCATGAGTGTTAGGGGAGAGATATTATTTGGAGCCTCATCGCTGAAAACTGTTGGAGAGTAATTTTAGTTAAGATTTGCAATATGTAATATTACTAGTTTTTGAAATATGATAAGTCCCATATTATCTTGTCGGTTTACATTACCGGTCAGGTACTAATATGATCCAAACTTCATGTTTTTTATTTATTATTTATTATTTGTTAAAGAAAAGTGTTATGTTTCTGTAATATATGAAGTGCTGTAGCATTATATGACATGTTAAAAATACAACTGAAATTTTAAGCTTATTGGGTATAAGATATTTGAGCTTAGAATTTAATGGTGGAACTTGTCTTTTAAATACTCACATTTCATAAGTTTAATTAAGATATGCATTTCTTATCAACGCCATTTTGGTTTCTTTTCACAGTCCTGCTGTAGCAGCTAAGCGAGGTCGGTCTCCACCTCCTCAATCTAAAAGGACTTCTCCACCTCCAAGGTAAACCATAATGTTTAAATTTGTTATTTGAAAATTTCAATTTTCAAGTTTGAGTTTTTTTATTTTTTTTTTAATAAATATTTTCAATTTTTTAATGTTATATTACTTGAAATTTAGGGCGTGGTAGTGGTTTGAGAACTATCCATATAAAGATCCCTCCCTCCTCCCCTTCCTCAATATGTTGTATTTCTGACATATTATCAACATTGGATATTTGATATCAGGAAAACTTCTACCGAAAATGACTCTCTTGTTCTTTACATCGACTCGCTTAGCAGGAATGTGAATGAAGGCCATTTAAGAGAAATATTCAGTATGTATTGCTTCATTTCTAATTTTCTGTAACACTTTTACTTACCGTTTAAAGTTTCACTTTGCTTATTGAATGTATATTAAATAATGTGTGATATTCATTTTTCTTGCAACGTATGAGAACCTTGTTGAAGGACCCCTTCTATCTTTTATAAATGAAAGGAAAAGTTTTAGTTTTTGATGTTTTAATAGGTTATGATTTTTCTTGTCTTAATTTCTTTTGTAGGTAACTTTGGTGAAGTTGTAAATGTGGAGCTAGTGATGGACCGTGCAGTAAGTTTAATAAGTTGTTTCATGGTTCTAAATTGTTTATATTTCCTTGATCTAATGATGTGTTCCAATCTCTAGGTTAATCTCCCAAGAGGAAGTGGATATGTTCAGTTCAAAACAAGGGCAGATGCTGAGAAGGCACAATTATACATGGATGGTGTATGTTTAACCAAAATTTGGGAGTAAATTAATTGATATTGAGAAATTAAAATGTCTCAAAATTGATGTTATTAATTTCCTTATTGCAGGCCCAAATTGATGGAAATGTTGTTCATGCAACTTTCACTTTGTCTCTGCCAAAGAAGGTTTCACCACCTCTGAAGCCAATTGCTACTGCTTCAAAGAGAGATACTTCCAGAACTGATAATGCTAGCGCTGATATTGAGAAGGATGGACCAAAGCGACCAAGAGAACGTAAGTCACCTTTTGTTGATTTATGTTATGGAATATTTATGTTTAATTGGTGCAACTTCAGTAGAAACTTATTTTTATCTATTTATATCAGCTTCACCCCGTAGGAAGCCACCACCATCGCCCAGGAAGAGATCTCCTGCAGCTAGAAGAGGTGGATCTCCTAGACGACTGCCAGATTCTCCTCCCCGTAGACGTGCAGAGTCTCCCGTTCGTCGTCGATTAGAATCTCCTTATCGCCGAGGTGACACACCTCCCAGGCGCAGACCTGCTTCTCCTCCCAGAGGTCGTTCTCCATCACCTCCACCAAGGCGGCATAGATCCCCCCCAAGGTTGGCTTATTCTTGATACTAATTATATATTTATATGTTATTTCCCCCTCCCACTCCCCGTCCCCCTCCCCGTCCACCCAAGGATGGCTTATTCTTGACACTAACTATATGTTTATATTTTATTTGTAGTGTTAAGTAGTTAATAATTCTTTTGACTATTTATTCTCTCTCTAGGGCCTCTCCCCGAAGAATGCGTGGTAGTCCTCTCCGTAGACGCTCTCCACTTCCACCAAGGCGCCGGTAATTTTACTGATTGACTAAATATGTAAAATTGAATGGTTTAAAATAATGTGGTATAAAACAAGTTAAACCAAAATGGATTTGGGTTGGTTCGGTTTGGTTTAGGCCCTACTTGAACTAACCCTACAAATGTCCACCCCTACTTGCTAGTGGCATTGACTTGGCTAAGAAGATGGCCAATAGGACACTTGGCAGATATGAACAGAATTAGAACTCATTCAAAAGTATATGTCAATTCTTCTCTTTTATTATGAGGTCATGATCATGAAAAACAAATGGTCAGTATGACTCCATACTCTAAAATTGACATGTTGACGTATAGTTGCATTGTTGCAGCAACAATGAATATACTTCCAGAACTCATAATTGAGCTTCTTAAAATGGATGTGCCTTATATATATTCATGTAAGTTGGTTCTTATCTTATAACCAAAGTTTATTTCACTCAGTTCTCCTCCTAGACGACCCCGTAGTCCTCCAAGAAGGTCTCCACTTCGCAGACGCAGTCGGTCTCCTATTCGTAGGCCTTTGCACTCTCGTTCAAGATCTCTCTCTCCTAGGAGGTAACATCTGATTGTCAAATACTGTTGGTGCATATTTCTGTTTGTCTACTGTATCTTTTTTATTTTTATTTTTATTTTTATTTTTTATTTCCCTTACAATTTGTATCAGACTCATTCCAGTTAAATGATACTATGACATATGACATGCACATTTTTTGGGTTTTTTAGTCAAGGCTGTAGTCTGTACAATTGTTTACTTGTGTTGTGAGACATCTACTTTTGACCTTACTTAATAATACTTCATACGCTTAACATTTTTTATTTAGCTTGATCCAACATGGGTTCTTTTTCTGGCAGAATTTAAACGGTTCAGGTTAGATTGGGTAGCACTACTAAGTTTCACTTGGTGTGCAAATGTTTGACCCTCCACCAATGTTTTTGTGACATGTCTAGCATAGTTGATAAATATATTAGTAAAATCGAAATATATCTGTCCATTGGTTTTAGTTTTGCTTTGATAAATCCATAAGCCAAAATCAAACTGCACATGTTAGTTCTTTTGTTTCCTGAAGTGATCACCAACAAAATATGAACCAAGCTGAATGGAGAGGGTCGATTTAGTTTGGTTTAACTGCTTTACTTTTAGCTTGAGGACCCCAAGTTCTTCCACCTGCATTTCTTTTTGTATTTTTTTATTGCTTTAGTGTGAGCGTACATTCACAAATTTTTTTAGCTACCAAGTTGAATAGCAAGATTATGTTTCAATGTTTATTTTATCTAATAAACTGTTGAACTTTTGGTTTTCACATTATGATGTTTCATATTGTAACATACTATGAAACTTGCCCCTTATATTAAGTATTTATATTGTAAATTACAATTTTCTTCACTTTCTAACTTATCTAAGCATGTATGTTTGTTGTGATTCTGTCTAAAAGAGGCCGAGGACCAGCTGCAAGACGTGGCAGGTCATCATCCTCTTCTGGATCACGTACTCCGCGCAAGGTTTGTGTTTGTTGTCTTCATTTTGTAAGAAACCTTTTGGATAGTTGTCTAATCTTTGTCTTCATCTGTCTCCTCTGTAACAGGGACCCCGGAGGATATCAAGGAGTCGTAGTCCTAGAAGGTGATCCCCTACTCTCGATGACCCCCCTTCTTTTGTTTTTTTTTTTTAAATTAATGTAATTTAATTTATAAGAAACTATTAAAATTGTAATAAAAAAAAAACCTGAGCGAAGACAAGCAGTCCTCTAAAGGACTAGCCTGAGCGAAAGCAAAATTATACAAGAAGATAATTCAACCAGTTTTATAAAAACACGCTAAAACAATGAGTATACCCAGGAATCCCTGCCAATTTAAATGAATAAAACGGAAAGAGGTATCCTGAAAGTCTTTTGACACAGAAACCCAAAAAGGAGCTGAAAGCTGAAATGTTCGATATCCATACATGGATTATTAACTTTTGTGCTGCTACACCCTCATGCAGCTAACCGTAGTTTGTGCTTCATTAAATTTCTATGATTTTCTCCCTTTACATAAATTGAACAATTAAGAGTCATATAGGCTCTGCACTGCTATACTGTTTCCTTAAAAAGGGAGAGATTGGGGGTTTGTTTTGGGGATGTGGTATGTAGGGTGGAGTGAGGTGAAGTTACAGATGTGGGATCGGCTGAAACCGTTATTGAATGTTTTTCACTATTAAATATGATACTGAATCTGTGGACATTTCGACGTAGAAATCAATTAAGGCGAGTGAATGAAGCAACACTTAACAGTGAGTGAGGAAACTGGTGGATACTGGATAGGCCTAAGCTATTAGCAATTAATCAAATCTTTGAGCATGGTTTGCATTTGAATGATAGGTTATACCCGGGAAGAGACTAGTACTTTGGTTAGAACCGGTTGTCCATAATGCTTCACTTGACTGTTTTGCCCTGTGTCTTAGTGTTTTATCTGGAAAATTTACTAATTCTCAGGGCTAGATAGGACAACACGATTGATTGGTAACTTTAACTTGATTGAATTCAGTTTGTTATGGTTTTTACTTAGCTTTGCACTGATGAGAAGATGGTTTGTATTTAGGCCTATGAGAGGAAGGAGTAGTAGCAACAGCAGCAGCAGCAGTTCGCCACCTCGGAAGCCATAGGTAGGTAATTTTCTGTGCCCACTTTCTTACTCTCTCTGTCTCTTCCATCTGTCTGACAGCATGATGTGAAAGTTGTGTTATAACTTGGCAAAGCTGTGATGTGCTGGGTTTGGTACTGCTATCAACGACTATATTTTGTGTATTTTTTTAAATGTTGCAAACATTTTTAGTGTATCTTTATAAGTTTCATATGAGCACTTCCATGGACAATCTCTCTGGTTGGTTTCTTTTGTTATTGACGAGCTCCAGTATCCAAAAATAAATACGAATCATGTGCAAAAAGCAGGTACTGCTGATCTACTTGCTTGAATTGCATCCTTAAAGTAGGAAGCAAGTTATCATTTGGATGGAATCAATTCTCGAAGACCAAACTATTCCAGTAATTTTTTGTCTTGACGCCAATTGAACCACTTAACTGAAGTCTTTTCTTTTCTTTATTGAATGAATGGTGTGCAACCTTACCACTTGAGTAAGTTAAAAGCCCTTTCTTTTAAATTAGTTTTTTGGGCTTTCGACCAGCGTTTTTTTACTTGTTTTCTAATCCACCCAGCAAGCTCAACAGCCGAGAGCAGCCAACAATCCTTAAGACGGTCCGGGGACTAAACGAGAAAGGCCTCGATTTGGCCTTCTCAATATCAATGTGGTGCAGAAATCTGTCATCCGATTTTATTACGCAATTTTATAGTCTAGCATCTCATAAAGCCATCTTAAGTTTAAAATTTTAATAAAATAAATTTGAGAGGAAGCCTTGTAAATTAGTAACTCTTTCACGAAGAACTCGACATTAGTGGCTGCCTAACCCATAAATCTTTAAATGCTGAATCATTTCATAACTTTTAATGAAAATTCAGAATAAGTAAAATTAGGTAATAAAGAGTTCCCAGATTATATATAATTGGAACAGATGGAGAAATCACAGTATAATAAAGAAGTTGGGAAAACAAAATTTTATAATCTAGCCTCTTGACAAACCTTTGCAATAACAAAATTTTTTGCTGAGGGAAGCATACAAAGCTTTAAAAAATTCTGAAGTGTGTTACTGTATTATAGGCAAATATATGCAATACAGAACCTGGACGGCAAAACTTTTCGTGTCATGAAACTTCCCATTTTCAGAGATTGTTTTATAGTCTATATCATCTTCTTCATATAAAATAATAATCATCTGTAGAAAATCGAGCTTTTATAAGTAAAACAAGCAATAAAGCAGATGTGCAGATAGCCTTAAATAACACAGAAGAGGAATCATATTCGTTTTTAAATTGGAAGATTTAAATCCCATCCATTTATTCCCTGAGGTTGATAAAATACATAAAATCACAGAACAGGGGAATGACAGAGTGGCTAAACGGTTGTTTTACCTTTTTGAAATTAGATGAATGAATAAAAATACTCATTCTTCAGCTACCAAATCATGCACATTTTTTTCTCCTTCTCTCTTTTCAGATGCCAAATACCTCCTTATTGTCACCTTTAATTCCCTTTGCTCCATTTATAAAAAAAAAAAACTCCAAATGGATGCTCATGTTTCCACGGATGTTTCGGTCAAAATTAAAAATTTTACCCTCTCAGATTGGTTTTAATCGATTTTTTTAATTGGCGTATGTGCCATAAGGCATCAGTCTCAGGGGAGTTGAGAGAAATGGAAGTGGGATTTCGTTTGTGAAGCGGTCTAGTAGTGAGACGGGTAG
>JANKKB010003475.1:0-25710 GCA_026225775.1 Bursera palmeri
TATATATATATATATTATAATAAATCTAAAAAAACAAGTGATATGTTTTTTAAGAAGAAAAAACTTTTTATGAAAAATCACCTAAACGGAGAGAATTGTTAACTTGGGACATTTTTTAAGAAGAGAAAAACTTTTTTGTGAAAAATCACCTCAACGAAGAGAATTGTTAACTTGGGAGAACCTGAAAACTTATAAACTAATTATTTCAATCATATTTGTTTCATAAATTCTAATATATTTTTAAATTATATATTTTAAATATTTTTTAACATTATATTTTATTTTTTATAATGTTGAAATAACATAAAATATATATTATACTTTTATATTTTTCTAAGAAATTTAAAAGTAATAAAAATTTAAAATATTAAATAGATATATTTTATATATATTTTTAAATTATATGATAAAATCTTATGGAACAAGTGACAATTTTTTAAAAAACAATTAAGATATGTCTTTATAAGAGATACTTTAAAAAAATATTTATAAAAAAATATAAAATAAATATGAATGGATTAACTAGTTTATAAATTATCAGGTTTTTTAAGTTAGCAATTTTCTTCGTTAACTTGAATTTTCACAAATTTTGTTTCAATATATCTTATTTTATATATATATATATATTCGTTCAATATTTTAAAATGTTAACATAAAATTATTACTTTTTAATTGTTTAAAAAAATATTAAACTATAATATATATATAATTTTTTGGAACAAGAGTTCCGTGATAATTAATAAAATATATCAAGATTTTGTGTTATTACTGAAATTTATTTGAGACTTTTTATATTTTGTTAATTTTTGAATAAGACAAATACAGGTAAAAAAATCTTTAAAATGAATATATGGGTATCTATATTATTTTGACCAAATTTTAAGAGTGTCTTTATGTTATTTTCTTGAAATTTAAAAAAAGTATTACTTTATCCAAATGTTGGAGATGTCTATGTATTTACCCTTTACCGTGACCTTGTATGTATCGATTATTACAATTTATTCTCAACGGCTATTTCTGTTTTGTACATACTCGCAAATCGCAATTGCTCGCATCAAACAAACAAAACTTGCTTATCTGGTTAGAGTTAAGAACGGCATTTAAGAAAAATTTAGATCCGATTTTAGAGTTCGATACTTCTTATGTTATAATCTGCCCTACTATATCATTAATTAATAGTCACTAATAATGTACCAAAAATGGAAAAGTACAAAAGGAAATATTAACGTACAGCAATAAATAGTATTCATTGATTGCTTTCTAACTGCGTGATTAACGATTAACCTAAAATGTAAAAAAGAACAAAAAGAAATTATTTATTTATTTAAAAAAAACTTATAAATATTTGTGTAAACAATAGATAGTCAATATTATCTAATTTGACCTTTATAGTTTGTGAGTCAAAATTTTGTATCATAATAAATTTTGAGCAACTACATATGTTGCTACAGAAACTCAATTAATGCACCGATTAATTAGAAGTGTGTAAGTGATGGGACTAGTACTAGAAATTATTGTAGCCTTTGAATTGGTACTTGATAGGCATTCCCTTTTGGAAAAAAGAAAAGAAAAGAGGAGGAATATAGTTGTTTTAAACGTATCGATGTATTAATGTACAAGTAAATCATCATATAGTAATTTGTATTTGTTGTTATATTACGTTTTAGTATTAACAAAGGTATTAATTAAGTTTAAAATCAATTTAATTATTCAATCCGACAAGCGTTGATGAAAAGAGTTTGGCGGGCAAAAAAAGGGTTGCATTTACGGACAGCTAACCTGGGGGGTAATTAGAAATTTGAAAACAAAAAACAAAGTATCACGTGTTTGACCCGCCAAAGCGAGGGCCAAAACAGTAATTAACGTCAACATACGACGCTCCTCGCACTTTTATTTATTTTTTACTTCAAAATCAGGGCGCGAAAACTTGTCCAACTCCCGCGCCTCCGTCACCAACTCCTCGCCCCTTTATTTTCTCAAACTTTCACCCTCTCTCTTCCTCCCTTCCCCACACTCTCCCTCTCTCACACTCAACACTCACACTCGGTCTTGGCAGCTCACTATGCACCGTCACCAGCCTCACATCTCTCCGTCTTCCACCGATCTCTCCGCCTTCGACTTCAACCTTCGCCCCTCCAAGCGACGCGGCAGTTATAACTGCGGCCGTTGCGGTCTTCCCAAGAAAGGCCACGTTTGCCACCTTACTACTCCAACGGCATCAACTCCTTCCGATTCTTCCGCCGTCATTTCCGCTCCCACATCTCTCTCTGCCAACCGCCCCCCACGTCACCAGCACTACTCCCATCTCCGCCGAGCTCTCTCATTCGATAACATTGATCTTACTTGCGACTCCTCCGAACAGGATTTAATGAGCGAGGAGCCTGCGGATCCCGATCCGCTCGTCGCCGGCGGGTTGCCGGCCGGGTGTTTGTGGGAGGTTCTTAGGAGGTTGCCTCCGGTGGGGCTGTTGGCAGCGGCAGCGGTGTGTAAAGGATGGAGGGAATCGGCGAGAAGGTTGTGGAGGGCGGCGGAGGAGCTCAGGCTTAGGGTCCCGGTGAGGGCTCAGGTTGGGTTTGTGGGATCAGTATTGCAGAAGTGTCCCGGCCTTGTTAGGCTTTCTCTTAGGATGGAAAGGTTAGAGTTAACTGTGTACATACCAGATCTAGGTTTTATCGGTCGAATTTGATGATGATTGGTTGAGATTAAGATTACATCAAGGAAATGGACAAAAAATGAACATAATTTTGATAATAATTGAAAGCTTAGATGAAATGTGATTTGATCGAGGAAGAGACACGCATGGGACTGTTTGATCGAACAACTTTAGCACAGGACAGTGTGGTACTGTTTGGCTGGGTTGTTTGTTATCATAAGTTAAAATTGATGCCACTCTAGAAGACAACTTGATTTGGAATTTTGAAGACGTTTTAGTTATTTCTTTTAAATTACTAACCATCTATACGATTACAGTCACAGCAATCGTTCTATTGATTTTTAGTATTAAATGATAGACGTTTTTGGGTTTTTTTTTTTATTCTCATGATTTAATTTTCCATTGGGTGTTGCAGAGATGTAGACGCAACAATGTTAGCCTGTATTGCGTTTTCTTGCCCTAATCTGGAGTATATGGAGATCTCCACATCTGACAATGCGGTCAATCGGATCACTGGGTATGTTTTCTAATTTCTTTTATGTTTCAATTTGCTGTTCTGTATTTATTATTTGATATATTGCATTTTCTCTCCAGTTATTAATTTATTACTGTTAGAGTTTATGGTTCTTTATCATGGTCCAACCCTGGTTCTTGACGATGGGCAAACTGGTTTCAAGTGGGCTGATTGGATGAATCTGATCTGCATCTTTAATCGTAAAATTATCATGATAAGGACTGGGTGTGGGTGATATCAGTTTGAGGGGTCTACTTATTGCGGTTCGGAATAAAAAATCAGTGATCTGTTCTATCTACCGAAATAAGTAGTGGGTGGAATTTTATACGATGCCAACAATTACATTGATTGTAACGTTTTTGTTTTTAGTTTATGAACATATGCAATTTTCCTTTAGAATTTTTTACTTGTAATGTCTTTTATGAAGTCAGATTTTAAGGTGTAATGCCTAGATATAGTAATTTATTTTTATGTGCTCCCATTCTTCGCTGAATAGTGCAAAAGTTCAAAAATTATAATGGAACCTATTAAATGGTTCCCTGGGACATTTGGATTTCTTATTGTTCATAGTCTTGTTTCCTATCCTTTGCCTGTTTGTAAAAATGGTTGTGGACACTGGTTGATAATTGCTGCATTGATTTAATGGGCTATTGGCATTCTTCCTATGTAGAGATGAATTGGGTCGTTTTGTAGCTGATAAACGATGCCTTACAAATCTTAAGATGGAAGGATGTACTAATTTAGGAGGATTTGTCCTCTGCTCATCAAGTCTTTCCACACTTTGGCTTTCAGATCTTTACTCCCTCTCTAAGATGGTAACTATTTCATTTTATTCCATATTGATTGTGTAATTAGGTGAATTCCTTCTTAATTTGGTGTGCCCTTCATGTAGGTCTTTAACTGTCCCAATTTGAAAGAGATTTCTCTGGAGTTTTCTCGCCAAGACAATGATAGTACTGATCTTACAGCAATGGCTGACGGGTTGGGAAGGAATTGCCCAAGGTTGCAAAACATGCACATTGCATCAACTCGACTTTCTCATGCTGTTGTTCTTGCCCTTACAGCTGCAAGTCTAAGGTTTTTTAATTAATTTGGTTATCTAGCTCAATCTTTGTTGTCACTTATTGGTCATTTTGGGACATTCACTTTATGAAAATTTTGCGCAGCATCACTTCATTATTTGTTTAGTTTATGTGATATTTCTGTGCATGCTTAGTTAAATTAGAACAATGGATAATTATTGATTAAAAGTTCTGTTGTCAGGGGACTGCGCATGCTTTCACTTGTACTTGGATCTGAAATCACTGATGCATCTGTTGCAGCAATTGCTTCCACCTATTCAAAGCTAGAATTGCTTGATCTCAGTGGGTAAGTTTTGGTCACATTCCAGTCCTCTGAGCTCAAATTGATTGTTGTCTGCATTAGTTAGTATTTTGGATTTTATTTGACATTACACTTTAATTGCAGGTCTAGCATCAGTGACAGTGGCATTGGAATTATCTGTAATGTGTTTCCAAGTTCTCTGTCAAGACTCCTCCTCGCTCTCTGTCCTAACATTACTTCAAGTAATCTTCAATTCCTTGCTCTAATCTATAGCATCATGGAATTTTGTCTTTTTTCATTTTTCTTCTGATTCTGTTTTCACATTAACTATGCTTATTAAGATGCTACTTGTACCTTTCAGGTGGTATCCAGTTTGCCATAGCACAGTTGCCTCTTCTTGAACTTATGGACTGTGGAATGTCCATATGTGATCCCAATTTCCAAAATTCAAACTTGGATGAAACCAGTGACTTTGAATTACAGCAAGCCTTCAGCAACAAACTACATATCATGTATCAGAAGCTGATTATTAAACATTGCCGCTTGAAAAAATTAAGCTTGTGGGGTTGCTCCGGCTTAGATGTAAGATCTTCAATGCAGAACTTCATATTTGTGTATATGTGCATATTCTTCCTCTTCTGGTTCTTAGTTTGTGAATTTAAATGCAGGCCCTATTTTTAAACTGTCCAGAACTCAATGATCTGAATTTAAATTCTTGTAGAAACTTACGTCCAGGTATAGTATTTGATGTGCTCTCTTTCTCTTTGAAACTGTTGATCTACTTGAACTTGGAGTAATTTTACTAATCTGATTGCAATTTTTTTGGCAAAATCCAGAGACATTGCTACTTCAGTGCCCCAAGTTAGAAAGTGTGCATGCATCAGGTTGTCAAGACCTAATGGTTGGGACCATTCATAGCCAGGTAAACTGTCAATTTTTCTAACTTAATTTTGTCCATACGCTGCTTGCTGACTTGGTTTGTCTCTACAAAATCAAGTATAAAAAGCTGATTGAACATATCTTCGTTATACCTCCCTCTAAAATTCTGCCATGCAATTGCAAATCCTTTGAAAATTTGTTTTTGATATTTCTCTTCATAGATAAGAAATAGACATTCAACATCTTGTGTAATCTTCTAATTACAATGACAAAGTCCAACCATAGCTTGATTTATGTGTTGTAGGGGATTGTCATCAGTTCCACAAAGTTTCTTACATTAGTGATCTCACTCCTGGACTTTTTCAGGTCAATAATGAGTTCGCTGATGTAGAAAACCAATGTCCATTTAAACGTTCAGCTGATGGCTCCAAGAGAGTTCGGGTGCCACAATCTTTTAATCAGGTAAGATGAAAAATAAATAGGAATTCTGTCCAACCTCAAACTGTATTTGGATATGGGAAAAATTGAAAATGGATTTGATGCAAAATATTCCAATCTATTCAATGACTGTTAATTTGACATTTGAAAGTAGAAACGTGATACTGCATTCTGTAAATTGGTGGGATATTACAAATTAGCAATTTCACAAATTATGACGTCTCATGCTAATGCAGTAATAGAGAATGTTTCACCGAGATTAGCCATCTCATGTTAGATTTTGTTTTTGGCTTGGCAGCCATCTGAAGATGAAATGAAGCGGAGGAGGGTTGGGCGACGGCAATGTAATGTGGTTGTGGACTGAACCAAAATTTTTCTGGTCACCATTCTTTATGTACACATGGTGCAAATTCTTGTTTGTTGTGATATTAGTTCACAGAGGCTGTGCAGGCTGGATGGCAATGGCTGTAATTGTTTAAATTCGTGGTTAGGGGCAGCTGCAGCTACCTTGTATAAATTCATTATTCTCAACACAAATATGATTTTTAGTTTAAAACTCTGATCTGTGGACTTTAATGGATAATTATGTCATCTTTCAAAATAAAGGTTTATAATTTTATCACATTGTCTGAAGTCTGAACTATCTTAATTTCTGCATTACAATTTTTGTGCTGTGATGTTAATCTGTTTTATGAAGAATCTTTTATTTTAATTTTATGGCCTCATAGCATTGGAAAAATAGCTTGTAAAACAGAAATTCGTTGAAAGATCATTCTTATTAAGATTTGATTAATTGACCTGTGCCGGGGCTAAGTCATTGTAGTGGGAAGAAATTTTTTTTGGACCCTTAAAATTTGTTGAAGGTAACAAATAAATTCACAAATTTGAGCAAGTAACAACAAATTTTTTTTTCCATTTGTCTTATTTGATTGATAAAATAATGAAATTTAAATTATTAGTAAAAATTAAGAAAGAAATATAAACATTTTTAAACTATTTTTAATAAAAGTTAATTTTATAAATTAATGAATGAAAAATTATTAGATACCATCTTCCAATTATTTTTATTAAAAAGGAAAGATATTGGGGAATTTGTCAAAATAATCCATTTGGAGGGGGGTCTTTGAAAAATAACTATAATCCTATGTTTCTTAGATCAACCTAATCATTCCCATGTGAATTCCTCTTTAAACTTTCATTTACATCTTTACTTTAAAATAACTAATAACCTTCTCTCACTTCACGAATGGACTCTCACCTCACGAACTCTCTCTCAAACTCTTCAGTCTTCACTCACGATCCTCATGAATTCCTCACATCTCAATAAACGTAAAAAATGAACCGAGAGTAAAGGAACTGACACAAAAAATAGATAACCATTGATACGTAAAGTTTTTTTTTTTGAAAAAAATTACACTTATTCATGGATGTTGTTGTGGATTGTTTGGACTATGAATACTTAACCATTGTTGATGTTGTTTGGAGTGTGTTGTTGTGAAAAAAGTGTGTTTTTAGATTGTTTGGGTGGTAGTTTATAATGGGAATTTAGAGTGTTACAGATTAGGTTTTCTAATGAACGGACTGTCATTTTGCTGAAGAAGACGAATCAAAATGACTGTCAGACTTTTATTTTACAAATGAAGGTCTGACAGTCATTTGTAAAATGACGGTCCGACAATCATTTTTCAAAATGAAGATCGACAGTCATTTGCAAAATGACGGTCTAACGGTCATTTTACAAAATGAAGGTCTAACGGTCATTTTACAAAATGACGATGCAATAGTGATTTGTAAAATGAAGGTCCAACAGTCATTTCGATTCATCTTTTTCAATAAAATAAAGGTCCATCTGTCAAAAAACCCAATAAACAATATTTTGAATTCTCACTATAAACTATCATCCAAATAATCCAAGAACATATTTTTTCTACAACATGCTCCAAACGACATCAATAATGGTTAAGTATTCACATTCTAAACAATCCACAATAACATCCATGAAAAAATGTAAATTTTTTTTATAAAAAAAATTTAAGTATCAATGGTTATCAATAATCGGTGTCAGTTCATCTACTCTCGATTCGTCGTCGACGTTCGTTGAGACTGAAGAGTTTGTGAGGATCATGATTGAGAAGTGAAGAGTTTGAGAAAGAGTTCGTGAGGTGAGAGTCCATTCCTGAGATGAGGGAGAGTTATTAGTTATTTTAAAGTAAAGATATAAAGAGGGGTCTAAAGAAGAATTTATATGAGAATGGTTAGGTGAATTTAAGAACTATAGGATCATGGTTATTTTTTAAAGACCCCCTTCCAAATAGGTTATTTTAGCAAATTCCCCGTTCTACATCTTTATTTGATACTTCAGTCAGGATGAAACTTACGGTAATATTGAGATAAGAGTGACGTTACTCTTAATCCAATCTTGAGCTTGTAAGGAATCGGAACCGGTAAGAGGTAGTTACGTGAATACGAAAGAAGGATCTCCCGGCTCCCAATCAGCATAAGACACGATAGTATGATTCACAGACAAAAACACGTGTCAGTCTTGGTTTAACAAAGAACAACTAGGCTGGCTTTACTTTTACGACTGGATTTTGGCTCTAATTTCCAATCCAAACTCTTTTCAATTTTCAGATTCCTTGTTCGTGAATTCGCCATGGATGTTTCTTCGCTCTCTACCACCACTCCTATAGGTTCCCTCTCGAACTCATACTCTTACGATCGCTTTTAATGGTTATTACTTATCTTAAGATTTAAAGCTTTGGAAAAGGCAAAACTTATGCTTCGTCAATCGGAGATTGATCGGTAACTGAAACCATCTTCAATGATCTGTAGACGACAATTGCAGTGATGTGATGTCATCTCTTTTCATTATACCATATAAGTATTCAAACTTGGTTTTCAGATAACATAGGGTAATTTTTATATGGTATTTGAATTGTCTACGGTTTTTCGGCCTTTATTTCAACCATTACATTAGCTTCATTGGCAAGAAACTGTCTGGTTTCAATTTGATTTCTTTAATCAATTTTTTAAAATATTGTTTTAGTGTTCGCATTAATTTGAGTTATTTGTTAGATGTTCTTTGTAATTGTCGATATGCAGAGTCTTTACTGCTAAAAAGGGTTAAACTTCCGTCATGGAATCATTCTTTTGTGCCTGTTTCATGGAGCAACAGAACAGGACAACCTTTTTTTGGCAAAATGGCGTCTTTGGTTCAGAACAAAAATTCAAATTCTCTCAAGGTTGGATTTTTCTATACTAATTTTTATTGCTTTTTTTTTCATTTCACCGGTATTCATTTGCACTATCTTTTCAGGTTTTATGCAGTCAACAGAGAGAAATTCCTGTTGTAGAGGCCAGGTATCTTACGCAAAGCACTTTACATGAAAATTGAACCTTGATATAAGTGTGGTTGCCTATTTTGTTTTGTTTGGTTTAGTATTTCATGTAATTTGAAGTGAGTTATAAGCACTGTTTTTGTTGCTACATCTCGGTTTAGTGTTAAAGTTGGTAACAGGACAGAATCTTGGGAATTATAAAGATGCTGGGGTATCTGTCAAAATATTGGAGATTTTTGTAGAATAAAGAGTGATCAAATCTTAAATTGGCAATAACATCTCTTCACCATTTATGTTGGAATTTCTAAAGTAGACAACGGACTTGATAGATGGTCAACTTGAGGTAGAAAGTGGTAGTAGCATAAATTTGCAAAGAGACATCTATTTTTGTTGCTTTTTACATTACTTCAACTGATTGTTTCTGGTAAATCATTTCATATGGACACTCCGTTATAATTTTGTCAATATTACTGTGGTGTGTTATTGATCTATAGAAACTTTTTTATTTCTTGTAATTTCTGTGTTTGGTTTATAAAAATGTTGCCCTTTTTTTTTCCCAATAAGGAGTATGGATGAGATTTATGATGCTTTGGCTGAACGTCTTATACCTACATCAGCAATAGCGTATAACCCGAATTTGAAGTAAGTTTCTTTTTGCTGAATCAGCTAAAATGTGTATTTTGATATTTTATGTCACTGGTCATTGCCAACAAAATGGTATACTCAATTCTCAATAATACCTCATTATAAAAATATAGGTTATATCTGTTTAGTTATTTTCTTTATTTAGGTAATTTTTATCCTAATTCTCCCTTTGTGTGGTGATTTTGGACTGCAGAGTCCAGGGACTCCACAAGAGTGCTAAATATTTTTTTGAAACCTTATTTTGTGGAGTTGGCATTACGCTGAAGAGTGTTAATTCTGGTTTTCTCGATTTTTTATGGCTCTATGTTTCTCCGTCACTTGGCAAAATGAAATTGTTTAGCTGAACAACAATGCAGGCACATTGTGGGTTTGGCTGGCCCTCCTGGGGCTGGAAAGAGCACACTTGCATCTGAAGTAGTGCGACGTGTAAACAAGATGTGGCCCCAAAAGGCTTCTTCATTTGATTCTCAGGTTAAGCCTCTAGATGTTGCTACAGTTCTTCCTATGGACGGGTTCCATCTATATCGTTCTCAGCTGGATGCAATGGAGGTTAAGCTTTGTCTGTCTATCTTCTCCCTTTTTTAATTTTTATTTTTTAAATATTATCATCATCTGAACATGTGATTCTGACTAATCTCCCAACATATCAGAATCCAGAGGAAGCCCATGAAAGAAGAGGAGGTGAGCTTCCTTTATTTGGTATGTAGCAGTTCAAGGTTTGTGACTACTTACAGTTCTGATGCTTCCCCTTGGTGAATCAGCTCCCTGGACATTTGATCCCTTGCTACTACTTAATTGTCTGAAGAATCTGAAGAATCAGGTTAGCTGTGAGTGGAATTGTGGTTGTGAATTTGGCAATAATTGGGTATCTCAAAATAGGGTTATGAGAATGGCAACATGTTTATAAATTTCATTTTATCTGACTAGAAGATGCAATAACGTTAGCAAACTGTGTATTGCTTTTTGATTACCTATTAATTTCTCAGGGATCAGTTTATGCACCATCATTTGATCATGGTGTTGGAGACCCAGTTGAAGATGATATTTTTGTGAGCCTCCAGTAAGTAATAGTTCATCAAAGTTAATTTTGCTTGGATTTAACTGGTTTATAATTCTTTTTATGTTTGTTGGGATACCGGTGGTGACTGTTGAATCTTAATAGATGCTGCATTCAGAACTCACACTGGTCTCAGTGCTTAGCTTGAATTCCATCCCTGATTCTGACCTCTTTGAGATTACTATTCATTTCATCACTTCTTATTTTCATTTTCCCTTGGCTCATTTTGCCGAGTACCTAGTTACTTGAACATGCTTTTTACCCTTGTTTTTTAGTATGAGAACCAATGGCCACCAACCATATGTGAAGCTAGTGAACTATAGAAGTAGCATGCTCCATTGGATATTGATGTTGTTTGACAAAGAAAATTTTTATGATTATAGTTGATAGTGGCACTTTTTTGGAGTCGGCTGGCTATGTGGTAGAAGAATGTTAAGGATTTATTACGTGATTCTTGAGGAAGTAAAGTTTTTGGAGAATTAGGAAAGTTTTAGGTGTAGAAGACCATAATGTGATGAATGGTCAAGAAGAAAGAGCCTATTCAGACATGATTTCGATCATTTTCTTGCTCTGCATCTTGTTCTTCGCTCAAGAGACGGTTGGTGATAAGTAAAACCCTCCCTCTTTTAGCAAGTTGGTGATGAGTAATTAGGAATTAGGGGATAGAAAACAGTGATTTGCAAAAATAATGTCATTACCATTTACCTACCTCTACAAAAATGCTGTTATTATCTCGAAGCGGTCGGACTAATGAAATTTCTAGAGAAATTGAAAGGCAGAGTTTTGTGAACTGAAATGACATCTAAAATCATAACTCTTTTTTTTTTTTTTTAAATTTTTCTTTCTAATATTAATATGAATACAAAAAATGATATAATTTAATACTTATGGAGTTTGGAGGCAGTCCAATTGTTTGGCTTCCCACAAGTGGCTGTTAGAGTGCTAGTAAAGTACACTCTGCCCGACCAATAATTCATTGTTTACTTTTCTTTTACTTCTTAAGAATTTTTTTGAATCATGAGCTCAGCCATTGGATAAGTACAATGGTTGAATTTCGTTGCTCCACATTGTTCTTAGGTCCTTACGCCCAAACTTGAGAAGCACTCGGATAGACCTACAGTACTTTATACTTTAGGCGCCAGAAGAAACGGAATACGTAGGATGGGGAATAAGAATAAAAGATTAGAATGGAGCGAAGTAGGGGATTATTTGGGTTTAACTTTTTAGTGTTAGATTAATTGGGGGATCCCACGAGTGGGAGACAGTTTTGGGAATTGTTATGCTGAGAGGGGTGGCTCTCGAAAGCCGCCTTTCTTAGTTTCTTTCTTTTTCGTTTCCAGTTTTATGAATCAATACAGCTCTTCTCTGTGTTTGTTTAATTTCTTCCGCAATTACACTATTTCTGGTCTTTGCTTTTGGGATCCTACCATTTTGGTAATCAGAGTGATACTAATTGTTCCTGGGTATTACCTCCTAAGAGAATGGAAGGGAGAGTAGATCAATTGGAATCGGCAGTGGCAGCGATGACGGCAAGGTTTCCGGAAGATGATACAGCAATCATGGGTCTTGCAATGCGCCTAGAGAAGGAACGTGCCATTAATTTCAAGGAAGGGACCGAATCGATTAATGTACTCCCCTTATCCTCATGCACGGAAGGCCGAAATTGAACATATGGTAGCTGATATGTTGTTGCTGGCATAATCCAACCCAGTATCAGCCCTTTCTCAAGTCCTGTTCTGCTGGTTGGAAAGAAAGGTGGAGGATGGAGATTCTGTATTGATTACAGGGCACTGAACAGGGCCACAATACCCAATCCTTTCCCAATTTCAGCTATAGACGAATTATTGGATGAATTTCATGGGGCCACTGTTTGCTCTAAATTAAATCTCAAATTGGGCTACCGCCAAATTAGGTTGAAGGAAGGAGACGAATTTAAGATTGCTTTTAGAACACACAAGGGATATTATGAGTTCTTAGTTATGCCTTTGGGCTTAACTAATGCCCCTACCACTTTCCAATCCTTAATGAATAAGGTGTTCAAGAAGCTTTTGAGGAAGAGTGTCTTAGTCTTCTTCGATGAGATCCTAGTGTATAGCCAATCCTTGGAGGACGATTATGCCTGCTTGGAAGAGGTATTGAAAATTCCACAGACCAACTAGTTATTTGCTAATTAAAAAAAATCTTGCTTTGCTTCACAACAGCTGGAAAATCTGGGCCACATTATCACTGGGCAGGGGGTTTCAGCTGATCTTTGGAAAGTGGAAGCTATTCAAAATTGGCCTCCACCAAGAAATTTAAAAGAACTAAGGGGTTTCTTGGGTCTCATAGGCTACTACTGTAGGTTTGTGGATGGTTATGGGAAAATTGTGAAGCCTCTTACTGATCAACTCAAGAAAGATTGCTTCTCATGGAATTCTGAAACAGCAGCTGCTTTTCAATTTCTCAAGGCTGCCATGACTCAGTTGCCTACCTTGGCTTTGCCGAATTTTTCCTTGCCATTTGTAATTGAAACAAATGCTTTGGGTTTGGGTTTTGGGGCTGTTTTACCCCAACAACAGGGACCTAGTGCCTTCTTCAATCAGGCATTATCACGCAGGGCGAGATTGAAATTCAATTATGAACAGGAATTGATGGCTATCATGTTGGCTGTTCAAAAGTGGAGACACTACTTATTAGGACACCATTTTACTTTCTGCTCAGATCAGAAGAGTCTTAAATATGTCCTTGAGCAGTGCCTGGTCTCGTTGGAACATAAAAAAAGGTTAGTAAAATTGCTTGGTTATGACTTTGACATACAATTTCAACCTCGATTAGAAAACAAAGTCGTTGATGCTCTGTCTCAGGTGTCGCATGAGGTCGAATTGTCTACAGTGATTGTTCCAAAGTGCTGGAGTTAAGTGATTTGAAATTGCAAGATGAGAAAGATATGAAATTGAGTGGAATTAAGCAAGCTCTTCAGCGAGATCCTTTGGCAGTACATATTTGGTCCTTGGTTAATGATCAATTGCTTTACAAACAACGATTAGTTGTGCCCAGTGGTTCGGCTCTGATACCTACCATCCTTGGTGAATTCCATGGAAGTGTAATTGGGGGTCATTCCGGATTCTTGAAGACCTATAAGTGCATTTTCAGTGAACTGTTCTGGCATGGAAAGAGGAAGGATATCAAAATTTTCATTGAGGCTTGTTCTATTTGCCAAAAAAATAAGTATCTTGCTCTCTCCCCTGCTGACCTTTTACAGCCATTGCCCATTTCTGCAGCCATATGGGATGACATCACAATTGACTTCATTGAGGGCCTTCCAAAGTCTAATGGGTGGGACACTATTCTGGTAATTGTTGATAGACTGAGTAAATATGGGCACTTTATTCTCCTTAAACATCATTACTCAGCCAAATCTGTAGCTGAAGCATTATCCAACATTATGTGAAGCTGCATGGCTTCCCCATTCTATCGTTTTTGATCGAGACAAAATTTTCTTTAGTCTCTTCTGGATGGAATTATTCAAGTTGCAAGACACTTCACTTTGGCATAGTACAGCTTATCATCCATGATTAGACGGCCAAACTGAAGTGGCGAATCGTTGCCTTGAGATCAATTTACATTGCTTCTCAAATGGACAGCCCAAAACATGGGCTAATTGGTTGCATTGGGCAAAATTTTGGTACAACACCATTTTTCACACATCCTCCACAACAACTCCTTTCAAGACTGTCTATGGTTGTGACCCTCCACATCTCCTTGGGTATGGTCTCCAACTTTTGTCATAACCACCTTGGATCAGCAACTTCAGTCTAGAATGATATGCTTGATGATCTTAAAGCTCATTTAGCTCGTGCACAATCTAAAATAAAGAACACTGCTGACAAGCATCGCAGGGATGTCTAATTTACAGTGTTGGGGTGCAGTGTATTTGAAGTTAAGGCCTTATATGAGAAAATCCTTGGCCCAACGAGCTAATGAGAAGCTGTCTCCATGGTGTTTTGGCCATCTCATTCTGCAGCGGATTGGGAAGGTTGCCTATCAATTGCAACTGCCAGAATCAGCCACCATTCACCCAGTCTTCCATGTCTCCCAGTTGAGGAAAGCAGTTGGTCCTACATCCACTTCTCAACCCGTTCCTCCTCTTCTTAACCTTGACTTAGAATGGACTATGGAACCGGCAAGTGTCCTTGGTGTCCGACCTGCTCGTGACACTTCGACGCCTGTACCTGAAATATAGATTCAATGGAAAGACTTGCCTACTTTTGAAGCTTCTTGGCCCTACAGCCTCATTGCAAACCAATTTCCTGACTTCCATCTTGGGGACAAGGTGTCTCTTTTGGCGGGGGTATCGAAAGATTTCCAGTGCTTTATACTTACCCTAGGCACTAGAATAAACATAACACGTAGGATGGCAAATAAGAATAAAAGATTAGGATGGTGTGCGAAGTAGGGGATTATTTGGGTTTAGCTTGTTAGTGTTGGATTAATTGGGGGGGTCCCACGAGTGGGAGACAGTTTTGGGAGTTGTTATGTGGAGAGGGGTGGCTCTTGAAAGCCACCTTCCTTAGTTGCTTTCTCTTTCGTTTCCAGTTTTATGAATCAATACAGCTCTAATCAATTTCTCTTCTCTGCATTTGTTTAATTTCTTCTGCAATTACACTATTTCTGGTCTTTGCTTTTGGGATCCTACCACACTCTAGCTGGAGGCAGATGCTTTAGTTGTGATGCATCACTATGACCTCTCTTTCTTTCATTTTACAGGCATAAAGTGGTAATAGTAGAAGGAAATTATCTGTTTTTAAATGAAGGCATTTGGAAGGATGTATCCTCTATGTTTGATGAGAAATGGTAAGGGCTCATTTATTCATGTTATTGTTATCTTATTTTGCAATGTCCGAGCCAGAAATGGAGGTACCAATTGTTTGTTAATTTATGCAAATTCACATAGTTCTTATGACATGGTGTATGTGTAGCCAACACCAACCATTAGAATTAGTCTAAATATGACATTGTATGAGTGTGTAACTATGTTTTGAAAAAACTACTTGCAATTATTTTTTATGGCCTATTTCATTTTATAATGTTATGGCAGAGTTGCCAAAATTCTTCCTTTCCATTTTTAATTTTCCTCTTTATGAGATATTCATGGCATTTTCCTTCGTAAATAGTTTAGCCTTTTTGTCAGGGTATCAGTTCCTGCTTATATCTAGGACCAGCATAGATAAATAGGTCTGGATTATAGTTATAGTCTTGGTTAGATGAGGATGCACTCCACTTTTACGCTGAGCTTTTTGTCTCCCAAGTAAAATCAGACATCAAGAAACTATAAAATTTGTCTTCTGCTTTTCTTTTGGAAAACTTCCATATTGTTTTCTGGGGAAACAGCTAAGTTATTCCATATTTCTCCTTCATTCAAGGTTCATTGAGGTTGACCTTGACACAGCTATGCAACGTGTTCTAAAGAGACATATTTCAACGGGTATGTGTCCCTCATTATTTTTTCCAATTATCACTAAATAGAGAAATCAAAAGAAATGATGTGTTACGGATTTTCCTTTCTATTACAGGGAAGGCCCCCGACATTGCAAAATGGCGGGTAAGCTTTAATTTGTTATAACTTGGTACTGAGATTCATTGATTTCCAACTCCTTAAATTCATTTTGCAGATAGAGTATAATGATCGACCCAATGCGGAGCTTATTATTAAGTCAAAGAAAAATGCAGATTTGGTAATCAGATCTGTTGAATGGTGAAGGTGATTTTAGGGGAGAAAGAGATCAGATGAATATGTTTGCATAAAATTACCGCAGAACAGAAGAAAACGATGAAGAGATCAATGCAGGACCTTTTCTCCTTTTGCAATTTAACATTACATATTGAATACCATAATGAACGATTGACACCGGTCATGATAAGTCGTTGCAAGGAGAATGGCTTCCATATTCTAGGTCCAGAATGTAAATATTATGATTTTTTTAATTTTTTTTTCAATTAAACCCACACCTTTTGTTTCTGGAATACCTATTATATTATGCGTTTAAAAAAGGGTTGTCTCTCAAGCTTTAGAGAAGATTGGATTTGGAGACCTAGGTTCATACTATAAAGCCCAAAATTAGCTTTGCTGGTGCTGCCAAGCATATATTGGGCTACTCATTTTCATCTGCGAAGCTGATTTCAACATGTAGCTCTAGTATGGCCTAGAAGAGATACTAACTCGGCCCGAATGATTGATATCTAGACATCTAAAAGACCCAATTAAGTTTCACATCGCCAAGTGACAATTTATCAACTGTTCTTATTAACATTTGAACACCCTTCAAAATTGATTTTTAAGGGTGATATTTCCAATGTATTCGCAACCATTAGGGTCAAACAATACACCAGGCAGAGAGGGCATGGGCCAGCTGTGAAATATGGGCTGCCGTGACATCTATTTGTTTACACAACTTAGTCTCTTCCCATGGATGGTTGATCGAAATTAGGCATAAAATGGAAGTACTAGTGGGAAGATGGACTCCCAAAGCTAAGGAACATGGACTCCCAAAGCTAAGGAACTCTAGCCCAGTATAATTGTCTAGCCTACCATTTCCTTGGTGCCGTCTTATGGAGATCTTAGCCTGTGGAGCTGAGCCTGATTTGAATATTTCCTCTTTTTCTCTTATTTTTTTTTTCTAAATCTTTTCAGTAAGGAAGTTAATTAAGATAAATTAGCTGTATAGCAAACTCTTGGAAGAGTGATTTCTCATTCATTTTCAAGAATTACCTTAGACAATAGTATTTTTACGGTTTTACTGGAAGCAGTAAGTTAATTAAAGACCAAGTGCTCTCCAGGTTAATCTGGAAACTGACTAAATCTGGGACTCTCAAAGTAGTGTTTAACTGATCAGTAAAAGACAAAAAGAAAACCGTAAGTTGATCAATATGATCGCTGGATTGTGTTGCAAGTCCAAACCAGGACTACAGACACAATTCGGATTTTTTTTTTTAATAATAATTTAAGCACATCCAACTGTTATACAATTACAGAGGCATATTTGCTTGTTGCGTAAGCCTCTCTCCCTAATGACTCACTAAATTTAAATTATGCTTAGTGAGTCGCATCTTAGAACATTATAAATTCTTTCTGTCTCCACAGCATTTGTTGGTAATCAAGATTCGGATCATTTATTGATTTGTTCCAAGTTAATCTTCTCTGTAAAGTCAAGATTACTGGATCCTCCTCGATAAACTCTCCTTTCTTTCACAAGTTAAAATATTGACAAATTTCCATTATTGGAAATGCATCAATTTCAGCAATGTCAGATCCAAGATGTGACTGTGTATGAGAGAGAACAATGAAAATCGATAAAATTAGACCAAAACTACTATCATATAATAAGTGGCTGCAACTCTGTGCCATAACCATCAAAAAATTCCAACCTTTAAATGCAATAGACACAAGGGACCACACTCACTTGGTCAACACGTATAAATGTTTGATGATATATATAGCCTCAAATTCACACTTATTTTCGGTTGCCTCTTCCACTTCTTGTAAACGGTATCCTAATTAAACCGTTCCGCATTGCATCATCATGAAAATGATAAATGACTTAATAAATATTATTTGCTTTGACAAATTTTATTTCTAGACTTCAAACCCAAAACACTTTTACGAAATAAAGACGTATTATCCCTATTTAAATTGTCCCATATTCTTTATTTGTATTGACGTTATGGCCAATATTAGCATAGAGACACCGTTCTCTTCCATATATATATATATAGTTAACATAACAAATGGGCTTAAATAAATGCTCCATCAAACCTAGCCTGCACATGATCTTGCTCCCTCCTTCAACAATTTATTCGAATTTCATTATTTTTTTTCTAATTTTTTCTTTCAGTCTTCACCTCAAAAAAGTATATTATCAATAAACAAATGCGTGATGCAAAGAATCCCATAAATAAACAATTCAATGACATAATGAAACTCAAATTATCATATAATTATTGTTATTGATAAGCAAGCCATTAACACTAAACAAGCAAAGTCGACATAAACAGGTCTTGGAAGAGTTATTATTGTTTCTGTCCACATTAACAATAAGTACTCAAGTATCTCATCACCTCACATTAATTTATATATCAAACCAATTAAAATAACATGCATGCATGGCATCCCATCCTGCTCAATCCATCTCTGCACAACTTCTATCGCTGCTAAATGTGGTGTCTACAACCACCGCGAGATCAAAGGAGCAGGTTTGTGGGGGTGGTGGTCACTGCTTAGCTTCTGTTCTTGCATTTCTCCACGGCTCTTGGAGCTGAAATTAATTGATCCCATATTACAAGTTTTTAATTTAATATAACAAAATTGGAAATCGCAAGGAAATCATCAGTTGGACTGAAAGTAATAGTAATCTAATCATAAAGAAAGTAGCTTTAAAGAAAGATAAAGTTTTGTAATTAGTTAACTTTAGACTTTGTTTGTGGCGATTATTGAAATACCAACTCAAAAGGTTTAACTTTTTTAATTGTTAAAGAGTGAGTTTACTTATAATACCAGTAAAACCTTTGTTACAAGATCGATGCTTACCGAGTCCAATCGCCTCAGTGCCTTTCATTATACGTAACCTTTTGCATGATTCAACAAACATCCTGATTCAAATGGAACAAATTAGCTAGGTTGATACATATAATTAACCATTAAATCACTGATTATATAAAACTTCTTTGATCTTCTGGGATAAATAAGGATAGGTTTATATAGAACTTACCCCCAGGGGACATCGCCAACAAGCATCCAGTCACCATCCTTGTCTTCGTATGTAGGAACATAATCAGAGCCATTCAAAAGATCCATAAGCTTGCTCTCATTCATGAAGTCCTTCATTCCTTGTGATCCACAATTGCCTTTGATTATATATATATATATATATGATGTTAAAATTAAGGTGTTGCAACAATTAGGCAATTAGAAAAAAAAAAAAAACTATTTCATTTGTCAAAATTAACACTAAGATGAGATTTGGGTGTGTGCACATACCGATACCAATAGTGAAGGAACTAAACATCTTGCCCAAGGCATCGTAGAGCTCCTGGTAAGTCTTGTACATCCTCAAGTCTACTTTCCTCAGATAAGGGGCACCGTCCATGCTAACCTTCACAAAGGCAGCACTATTGCCACCGACTGTGTCGCTCCCCTCACGGCTGCTCTTTTGCACAGCTAACATGTTCTTTCGAAACGACCGAACGGGTGGCCAACCCACAACCTGCGCCCTGAAATTCCATTCAATAACATAATATTATATACACACCTTCCATCATTTGACTGCCTCATTCAACTGCCGATGAAGAGCTCATTTTTCTCAGAAATGATGAATAGAAGCTATAAATGATGTTAATTGAAGAACTAATTTGGCAAAATTTTCTAATTTTTAATAATATAAATACCCTTGCATGCGGTTAAAAAAATTTAGCAACTAAATTGCACTCTTCTTTAGATTTTCAGCTGTAGCTCTTGTTCACAAGAACACAAGTTTAGATGAGATCTACTTACAATATTTTTAGTTCTTACACTGGGAGAATTATTTTCGTGGATTAGACTAGATACTTCACTGTACGTGTGTGATTTAACACTTCCATGGAGAAATTTTTGGATGAATGAATTAAGTTGCACTTTGACATCAAGGTTTAAGGACAAGCTCATCAAATTAATGTACAATAAGAAAGAAATTTTACTTTTAATTTGTTCAACATTGTATATAAATCAGTATGGAGATGTTCTTGAGAAAATAAATAAATTTCAAGTGCGTCTTTTTATTTGCTAACTGCTCAATTATATATGTTTTATCTTCACGCTGAAACAAAGACCAAATAGAAATATATCTTTTCTTTTTAAAGATTAATTTTCCCATTTAATTATTATATTCTTCTCCTTCAACTTATTGCTACTACAAGATCTAAGTTCTGTGTCACCTCAAACTCAAACCAGTCAGTAACTCAACGCTCTCTCTCTCTATTTCCTCAGCTCACCCTCGTTAGTCGTCGCTTTCACTGCCACACACACAGAGACAAGTACACATGCACATAAAAACATGCTAGCTRAACCTAACCCTAATCGCTACTCATGTTGCCATTCATGATAATCATGTACTTGCTACCATATATATATATATATATATATCCCAAAAATATACAAAACAATTAAAAAAAATTGAATTCACCAGAGGGAAAGAGATAATATATAAATATATGTATTAAAAAAAAAAAAAAGTGAGAGAGAGGAAAGACTTACTTAGCCGGTGGCTTGGCTGGATCAGCGGCCTTGCGCAAGCTGCAGTTGTTCACCTTCTCATTGGGATCAGTCTCAGAACTGATCTCCTTGGTCGAGAGATTAAGCTTTAAATCCACTGTCTCCGAGAATCCTCTCTTCCTTGCTCCCTCTCCTTCACCGCAGCTTCCTCCATTCCCTGGCAACCCTAGCCTGAGCTCAGTTGCCTCAAACCCAACTTCAACACCCATTTTCGCCATTTTTCCCTTGAATTCCCCACCTCTCTTTTAGATCTTTCTCTCTCTAAAACCCACTTTTTTCTTTTGTAGTACTATGTACTCGTTTTGTTTTTGTGACTTTTTTTTTTTGCCCTTTTTGTTGTTGTTGATTAGTGCTGAAAAATAAAAGCGAAAGTGTAATGCTAAGCTTTGTTTTGTTTTTGTGAGATATAGTAGTAGAAGTAATAATAGGAAACGTTGCCGAAGAGCTCTGTTTCTGGCCTTGAGTGGGTATTAATATACAGATGAATCCATTGTCTTTTCCCACTTCCGTTACTGGGATTTCGACACGTGTTCGTGTGTGTGGGTCGGATTATCTTACCTTTCTGTGATACATGACGAAGTGGTGATGTTAGCATCCTATGATTGCCTGTGGAGGGGCAGAGAGAAAGTGGAGCTCTCCCCATTTTAACTAGGTTTTGGGCCACCCCTTTTTTAATTTTTTATCTCCTTTATGTATTAATCAATGATCACAGGTAGAGAAGTCATTTTTTTAACATCAGTTTGGCAATTTTCAATCATGAATGGATTTAAAAAGAAACAATTTAATGTCAATTATTTAATTAAGAGATATAGTAATATTTCGTCAACTTTGACTCGATATTGTCAGGTCCTACGCGCAAAAACTGAAAGTTTCTGCACTTGGGGATTCACTGAGCTTGACTGATTACTCATCAGCACTGTATAATGAGATGCCCAGAAGTGCCATAACGCTTGATCTCATCTCCCACTGCCATGTTTTGGAACTCGAAAAAATAAATTTATAACCAAGTGGATACTGGCCTGTAGTATTGTATATATGGTAGTCCTGATATGATAAGGAGTAAATTAATGGAGTGATTTGTAACCCCTAATCATCATTTATCAATTGTAAACATAACTGTAAATTTTTTGGTTCAAACCAACAATCAGTGATGGATGATTGTCTAACTACTTGAGATTTTGGTTATAAGTAGGGTTTAAGTATTCAAGATTCCTCTCTCATTAGAACACTTGTGTGTAATGGAGTTGGAGAAATTGATTACATGAAGCAAGCAGCAGCAGCAGTTATATATGGAAGTGGTTAAAGAAACATATATGTACATGGTGAGAAGTAGTGTTAGATGGATTATGGAATTGTATTTGTACGTGCTTTAGAGATCAGAAACAAAAACACTTGTGGGTGCAAAAGCAGAAAGGATATATCATGTGCGATTGCTCCAGATGATAGCGCTACTCGCACTTAACTACATAATGCATGCGCAATCTCCATGCACATATACATGGACGCCACGTTCACCACCACCATCTCCACCCATTACCATTGCAATCAAAACGTATTTGAAAGTAATTAATTAAGCTGCTGTGCATTAATCCAATTATATATGAAGGGAAGGGGAGGGGAGTTTGTCTGGTTGGTTAAGAAGGTGGGACCCAAGTGTAAGAAAAAGCATGTGCTGAGATTCATGGAGAGAGAGAGAGACGAGGAGGAGGAGGGTTGAGTTGAGGGTCCCATGGAAGTGGGCATGTGAAATTGTAGGCTCATGGCGGTGTCGCCTATGTCTCTAACCCTAACCCATGTGCGCCGCTGCAGGGCATCCCACTCACCCACCTTTTCCCCTTTCTTTGCTCCTCTTCATTTTTTTTCACTTTCTATTATTATTATGCCTTCCCACATATCACATATCATCACCCTTTCAAGATCTACACTTTCAGCAGTACTTAGATTACAATTGTATGTTTTTCACGCTTGGATGTTGCCCTACCTACAAAAGATTCAGAGCCGGTAGCTAGCTAGGTGATCTCCTCTCTCTCATCAACAACACTGTGAAATGATTTTATTCATCATTACACAGCAATGATTAATCATATCTTTCTTGCTAATAATTTCTTGTCAAAGATTATAATTATAATTCAATGATTAAATATCCTCTGAGATATAATTCATATATAGTTTAGTAGTCATTGGCCGGTGGTTATATACAAAAGATTAAACAATTCTGAGTCAAATGGGTGTTGAGGGTCAGATGAACACTAAGCAGAAGATGGTCAAAAAAACTATAAATTTGTTTATTTATTTATAACAGATTCTTGATGCCCTAAACCTTCTATGCCGGAAATTCGATGCCATTTCTCCCAATAAATTATGCTTTTGGTCGCTGTGAAACTGGATCCTAATATCGTGAAATCTTTCTAAAAGAATCGCGACTATGCTTCTCATACACTACTCGTTGCTCCATTCAGACATGACATTATTATTATTGTATTGCATATAGTTTTTATATAATATTTGACCACCACCACCACTTCACTGTTTTATCCGACAAAATTCTTCAAGAGTGGACACTGTATTCCTTCATTTGCTCGCATGCACTACTCTTTAACTTGAAAATATGTGAACATGGCGATTTTGATCGATTTTCATCTTACCCATATCAAATTCAAATATTTTGAATCAATCTAAACCAACATCATGTAATTTATTTGAGTGATTCCAACTTCATTTTACGTTGTAAATGATTTTATATATTTCTAGGGATTGCTTTTGTTTTCATTTTTTCATATAGAAGAGGTGATCAAACGTGCTTTCTAATTAAAATAAATAAATAAATAAAATTACTGTCTTAATTCAAGTTTTTTTAATACCCTAGGGTAACTTGTTGTTGAAGTTGTGAAAGTGCTGTATTTTCCTTTGACGCTGGAGACAAAATGACTGATTAATGAAGTGATTAATCAGGACAAAATGAACCCTTCTTAATCATAAATATTAATTTATATAATGTCTATTAATTACTTTATAATTCTAAAGTTTCTAGATAGGCACAACAACGACCCATCTTGTGGCTAAAGGAAGATAGAGCAGAGGAAGAATGAGTGGCGGTGGTCATGGCAACCAATTCCATTTTGTTATAGTTGAAAGGTGACTGGTTCTTTCAGTATTAACGTTGAAGATCGACAACTGAAATTGTGGGGACAGTGAACTAAGCACTCACAATGATGGGTGATATGGGCCTCGTGCTGCCGGATATCCTGTCTCACTTTTATGTGTCAGTATGGGCCACAGTTGAGGAAGTGGCCGAAACACGAGACCTATATGGAACCATCGTCTTGATTTCAAAACTGGGCCTCATCTCGGCCAATCAGGGCCCATCAGTACTCTTATTAGTAGGGGAAATTACAATAACCCCCCAATTAAATTTGAAGAGAACACTTAGTCTCACATATTTACTAAACTAACATTTATCCCCTAAATACCCTTAAAAAACTAACACTTACCCCCCAAATATTTGGGAGGTAAATGTTAGTTTTGAGAAAACAGTGATAATTTCTTGGGGGATAAGTGTTAGTTTAGTAAAAGTGTGGGGTTAAGTGTTTTTTTGAAATCTAATTGGAGGGTTAGAGTAAATTCCCCTTTATTAGTATGCTAACATTGCTACCATAGTGGCCACAATTAGTGATGTACCCACTTTTACGTGTGCGCGCTTCATTTGAAAAGTTCCGGTTCCACTACAACTCTCTCTCTTCTATTTTTGGTCTTAAATTGAACACTGAGTTCTTCACTTGGCTAGACATAGACTTCGTCATAAAGAGATAAGTAATAGATACAGTATGAGATTTTGGATATCAATAATATAATTTAGTCTTTTCAAAAAGTATTTTACTTTTCGTAAATGGGTTTTTAGCTTCTTTAAATGATAAAATTACATCAATCACTTCTAGTTTTTACCTTTTAATATATACAAACTTGAAACCTCAAGATCTTAATCTTTTTTTTTTTTTCACATTCATAATTGGCAATCAACTCTATCTTTTTGGGATTTGGGATTTATTCGTTTAAGAAATATATGTTACATGTATGTAATTTAGAATATCAATTAGTAATAGTTCGATAGCATTTATCTTTTTAGGATATCAAAATTATTCAGAATGCGCATGTTGCATTGAATATGATACATGGATGGGGATCAAATGATGTATGCATGCATGGGAGGCACGGCAATAATAGCCCAAGCTAAGATCACATAAGGTTGGATCTCCACAGTTGCAAGATCACAGACATTAGAGATTAGACATCTAGACAAGGGAAACAAGAAGGAAGCAAAGGTGGGTGGGGGCTGCCCTCTATCATTGTATATGGCGAGCCAGGTAGCTAGTCTCTCCATTCTACAGAGTCCAAAATTGATGCTTTCGCACCACGTGTGGGTCGAGTCCCACATCTCACCATCACCATTTAACGCATCACACGTGTGTTAGACACTTAGACTCATTGATGTGATGGTTGTGCTCCCTCCCACTATCCCATCGCCCTCTTCCCTTCTTTAGCTAGCATTTATTATGGGGATATTTACTTTGAACCCAAAAAATT